>JAYRBW010091193.1:0-21365 GCA_036023295.1 Invenusta paracnida
GAGAAGAGAAGAGAAGAGAAGAGAAGAGAAGAGAAGAGAAGAGAAGAGAAGAGAAGAGAAGAGAAGAAAAGAGAAGATTATCGCAAAACTTAATTAAATTAATTTAACCAAAATAATACTAACAAATTAATGCTAACTATTTTTGCAATTTTCAGAAGTCAAATCGAAGTAATAAACATCATAAAAACAGTCACAATGGCAATGAACAGTAGAGAACCTAGAGCATAAAAAATGAGTTTTCAACAACAATTTAAAGAATCATGAGCGAGAACGAACCCAAGTTTGAAATTACTGTGTTTTGACTACAAAACTGACCTTCTGCAAAGAAATTGGAAACAACTTTAAAGCATTCTCAAATACATTTAAACTCCAGCTTTAAAGAAAGAAGCTGAAACGGAAACAGACAAAGCTGGTGCAACACTGCATTCTCCAGCATTGAAAAACAAAATCGGTACAGTTCTGCTAAATCAGGGAAAAGAGTCGAGAGGGAGGGACGTAAGAGAAGAATACAAACAAGAACACTGAATCAACTGGTACATTGGCACGAGGACAAAAGGTTCCCTGGCTTTGGATGCATCAAACCATGAAAGGCGATATGCCTCAGTAATTACCTTCTTTCTCGAGAAGTATACTTTCTTTGAAAACACAGTGTACACCAACCTACCTAGTGGAGGAATGTGGAAACATAGAAACTTCTCTTACTAAATAGAATGCACAAGGAGATGCTCTGCAATAAGAGCGTCTTTGATGACCCTACTCCCAAGTGGCCACTTCCCTCTCAAGCCTTTCATAATAATTAATGGATAACAACAACAACAAAAAGCCTTCACGAAGAAATGTTCTGTTCTATACTGATTATAATAAACAAATCACATCGTAAAAGGGGCAAAAATCACTCGATTAATGAAACCAAACTATAAATTAGGTAATCGATAAGTTAGTTTTACTGTAGATTATTAATGCGGTGCAATTTAAAGTAAGAAATTGTAACTTGAGCTATGCATATTTATATCACGTATCATTAATTAACTAATAAGTTTTCGCAAATCCTTCTAAAGACTGCCCCAAAGTTTGGAGTACAACACAATTATTGAAAGCAAACAGCATATAGAAACAAATAGAAATAATTTTGCGATATAGATACAATAGAGTTTCTGAATGTTCTGTAATTCTTGTGTTGCGCAACCAGTCACAAAATGGGATGTCAACATTTTACTATTTTCCCATATTAAAGAATACAGAGATTTCTATGAAATTACTCTAATTTTCGTGAAAAGTCATATTTTTCATAAAATTATAAGTTTTATTTTTAAATGACATTTTGTGCATATTTTGTATTCGCCGCGTATTTCATATATTTTAAAACACATTCTAGGCACACAAACCGTGTTAATATGGTTTTCACGAGCATTTCAATGAAGTATGACTACCATAATTTTTACTTTAAATCTATAAAGAGGGTTCAGTTTGATAGATCTATTAAATGTTTTTGAAAACTATATAATATGGCTTGTGTGTTTTAAAATGTATAAAATACACGGAGAACTCAAATGATGCACAATTAATGCCAATTAAAATGATATAAAAATATATACATTTTCACGAAAATCAGTCATTTAGTAGAAATCGCCGTATTATTGAATATTGGAAAAATAATAAAATGTTGACATCTCATTTTGTGACTGGTTGCACAACACAAGACTTACATACTTTTCAATCGCAGGTTAGTTGCAATTCATTGAGCATAACAAACCTTTAATTGCGCTCAAAGTTTGGACATTTTCAGAAGTAGCTCCCCATTGTATAGGTAAATAAAAGTACTTTTAGCATATGAAGCAAATTAAACGTAGAGACAGACTCTAAAAGATTTGGAATTAATGACCCTGCAACTTTGGAATCGCCATCGCGGGGCAGTGCGGAGGCCTTTTAGCCTCACCTCCCCTTAGCAAAGGGGTCAAATACTGGTCAATCAGTCAACAGTTCACCTTAAATGACCCTGTTGCTAAGGCCGAGAGGTCCGACTAAACACCGACCACAAGCAGTCCGATAACGCACGATAGTTTCAAGGTCATCGACTGTTGCCTTAGCTACCACGACAACGGAGCCGGTTGAAATACACACGTTCTATTCTATGTAAAGCTTTTGTTGGTGTTGGAACAAACTCTACCGCTATCTACTAGTAGCAATGAAACTCCTTAATTAACCTGAAGATATCAACACAAGGCTTATACGGAGCAGTAAATATAGGAGCTAACTAACCTTGTCCAGCTTGCGTAGGCTCCTCATCTGGCATCGGTAGTAGAGCTCTAAATATTACTATTAGACAACAAGAGTCAAGCTGGGAGCATCAAATCCTCAGAAAAGAGTCCAACCATGAAATTAGGAGGACAGGACGCGAGGAACCCGTCAACCAAGACAATCAATTTGTGTCTGTGTTGGATGTAGTATGCAATACTCAACTATCGACACTATACGGTGACATGGCGACGACACATTCTGTTATGCATGTATGTATCTTCGCCGCAGCTGTTCATCGCTAACAGACTGCGGCAGACCCTGAGCAAGTTTCCCTGATCAATACAACTACACACCAGCTGAGCTACTAATACCCAGCGTGCGAGGCTCGCTAACCCTAACTAAGGGGTAACTAGAAGCGACAATATTGCAAACACTGACCAGCTACTGACTGGAGAGCTATTTTAACACACACACGCGAGGCGCGGGTGGAAAAAAACCCCACTGACGGAATTTTGTCAAGTCTAAAAATAGATTCAACGCTGCTCAAATGATATCAGAGTGAGTTTGCTAGTAATCGATATCTCCGAGTCAAGCCTTGTACTCGGACACGATGACAAGCGATGTAGGCATGCTGGGGTGTGGGGAAGACGGTTTCGTTTGAGTCAAGAGGTCTGCCGTGCTGCCAGATCACCTCTACGAACAAGGATGGTCGACAGAATTGTGAGAAACGGGTACAGAAGCACTCATAAGGAAAGTCCACCCACCAGTAGAGCTTGTAAAACAAAGCCAAGGTCGAGCTGATGGTGCGCTGCCTACTACCACCATGCTGGAACTAATTGTAAACCGTGCATTGCTGACACGATTCCCCCCCCCCCTCTTTCTATTACAAGTGCCCTTTTGAGGGGACGCATCTTAATTCTTTTACACGACTTAAGTTGTATATTTATGTATTTAAAGAAAGTCTCAAAGGTTCCTTCGAGAAAAATGACTGAAAACTTTACAATTTATATAGAATAGCAAGTATATATTTCAAATGACTGTATCTCGGTAACTAAGCAAATTCATCGGTTGCCCCTAGTTACCCAGATATAGCCGTCTGAAATACACGTCATACTCTCCATTCAGTGTCGCAGGAACTTGTAAGCAAAGTAAGCAAAACGATTCAATGTTAGAATTTAGTGTATAATAAGGCCAGACCGTCATAAATTGGGCCTGGCTTATAACCGAGCAACTGGCACACGACAGTTCATCCCAATTCATTCACTCAACCTTTGGTAAGTCAATTGGGACTTTTTAATTTTCGGCTACTTTAAATTAGGTCCAAAAGACACCGGGAACAGTACACTACATAGAGCGAGAACGAATAATGAGAATGACAAAACCTCATTTCTAGCAGCTCCCAGGAAACCTGGTGTCCAGTGAATTACAACTAAATTAGTCAACTCAACTCCTCTCTTTCGTACGAAGAGACCAGTGAACCGGCACACAATTATCCACCAAGTCAAAGGCAATCAGCGTAACTCTCTCTCTCTCTCTCTCTTGTTTGTGTTGGCTTTCTGCTTTCCTTCAATCCCCAATCCTTGGTTTACGCATTTCTCTTCGCCCAAAGTTGCCTAAGCAGACATATTTTACTAACCTGGACTGGAGTGGAGTGGACGAAATTAAGGCGGACGATTAAGATACTGCGACTGTTGACAGTTTTTAGGCAGCATCGTCAAATTAACCGTATACCACAGCTATACGAGTAGAGTAATGCGAGGACCCTAGTTAAGTCTTTCATTGAGATATCAAGAAATTACTACCGAAGAGGATTTACAACGCCTCGTGTGTCGACAAAATCAGAACGACAGTTTAATGTAAAACTTCTATAGTTTATTGGATTAATATAATTTGTCAGTTATAGCCTTACCTTCAGCCAAGACAAAGTCATTAACCACCAATATTTCAATCTATTAGCTCATTAACAGAATACATAGTTGGGTGGTTGCCTAGCTGTAATTACCTTTCAAAACTTCTCACCTACTAATAAGTTCACGTCCACTAAGCGAAACGCGAAGAAAAATCAATATTTCTATCCCAATATACAATTGACTTTAAATTATAGATTCATAGCCTCGGCTCATACGGTGACAAGAAAGCGGAAATATCCCCATTTCCAGCATAACAGGCCAAGATCGATAATTAATCAACTAGTTAAGTCTGGCCAATCAGCTGTGCAAGGAGGGAAGGAAAGGCCTGTCTGTCTGTCTATCTTATTCGCACAATTCTAAAAGAACCCCGATCCGTCAGGAACGGACTATTTCCCTCTGTGGTGGGGGGTAGAGGAACTCACAAAATCCAGCCAGATGTGGATGTAGCGCGCATCATTCCGGTACCGCTCGTCCCTGAAGAAGCGGTGCGCACACTGCTCCCGAAGCCCGGTGAGTGGTCCAGTCTCCGAGGGGTGGGTGCTCTCGTACCAGGCGAAGTAGCGGCAGTAGACGTCCAGCGGGTCGTCGCCGGAGTAACTCCTCAACTCCACCTCGAAGTCACTGTGGTGGAAAGAAGACAAGGGGAAGAGGGGGGAGGAATCTCATCTACTTCGAATCGGTTGCATGGTGACGGACTATAGAGGTGTTTAAAAAGAGAAGTCGCAAAAAACCCTTTCGTGTCCTTTTATAAATGCACGCCTATATTTCCGAGTTTTAATCGATCGTAAATGTATTCTTGTGTCCCCCTCAAAAACGGTTGTGTCTTGGACACTTTGGTACCTACTTCAGTGATGATACCGGAAGTCACGACCTACACACCGCTTGGGTTTCGCAAGGTCATCGCTTGCTGTATATGACATATGAGGGAGAAATTAACAGACTTATGATATAGCGAACTATAGCCAGAGATCAGCCCAGATTATGTAACGGTCTGGAGAGGCCAATAGGAGGCGAGAGGGATTAAACTACACTAAATGGTTCATTTCAAATTAGCCGTGGTCTATATTCAAATAAAGACAAAAATACTAATCCGTGTAAAATCAATCCTACAAACCAGAGAAAACAAACGTAAACCAATTGAGAAGTCAATATAAGATTCTTACAAATGCGAGCATAAAAGTATTATGGCGTTTCTAATAGCTTGCATCGATTTTAATTAAATGACAACTTATACTATATAACTAATCTAGGACACTTTTCCAATTAGAAACCTTATATTGAAAGTTGATTCATCCAATCATGAGACAGGCAATTAAAAGGTAAATAATAAACGAAAGAATCAAACAGATATACCTGAAAGCGGGATGGTAGAATTTACTAAATAAATAAATCATTTTAATAAACGTTACTTTCAAATCTACCCCGAATTGTGATACCAAAAATGAATTTAATCAATAGCCAGGTTTATAACAAACAAGTTTTATAAAAATCCTTAAAAAAAAACCCATTAAATTAGACTAGAAATCAAGATTCCCAGATGCAAAAAGTTTCAAGATATCTTTGTGATGCAAACAATGACTTCAAATTAAGAAATAGAAAAAGAAGCAAATTCAATTAGTAACGAGACAAACAGATGACTGACTGACGATAATCAAATAATCTTTGGAAGAGAAAATGTGCTGAAACAGAACGCTTGAATGCTCATAACACACACATACATACATACATACATACATACTACATACATACATACATACATACATGGATGGATGGTACATATACCTAAACTATCCAACTTTGCATTCAATGGGTCTTTAAACTGAAAGAAGAAGAAAAAACAACTCTCTATGCGCAACTATAGTAAACAAGGAATCCATAAAATGGTACCTACAAATCCAAGCACATTAAAATAATGCTAAAGTAGGCATACCTACTACGACATGAAATTACTTTATATACATAACAGATTCCTTAGAATAATTAGCAGGCTTGGGCCGGCCAGAACTACTTCTATATACGACTATATTTCTGAAAAATTGGTATTTCATTAAGAACACAACTTACGTACACGGGCGGTTGTAAAACAAGAATTTAATAGTTACAGTTGTACTCCGGATTTTAATGTATCACGTATAATATAGTAGGAAATCCTGGGAACAGACAAAAGTGTACTATATGTACATATATATAAAACTTGATTAAGTCGTCGGGATCTTGCAGGCATACCTCCCGGAAGTTCTACGCCGATACACTGAGGCTAGTGGCATCTATGCGTGCATGCATGTGGCATGGCGGAGTGTACGCCCGCGCGCACTTAGTCCAACAAACATCCTCGGTGGCTACTTATCTCTGGCTCTATCTATCCTCCCCCCCCCCCGCACACCAGAGCAGTTAAACTAAAGGGGCAGAAGCAGGTAGATCAGTCACACACTACAGCACACTGCACGGTACGTAAGCTAGCTAAGCTAAACAGTGAGAAAGGAGGATCATCCGACAAATAATGAGAATGCCACACAAATTGGGAGATAAGGGCAAATAAGAAGTTTCCCCATTTGTAATCCATTAAATTTGGGTCTGGACCCGCATGCAAGGATGTGTTCCAAATCGTCGCTTGTACACAAGGAAATAATTAGACAGCTAAGTTTAAATGAATAGAATCAGCAAGAAACACTAACATTTAGCATTATTATTACCTTATTGCAAGAAGACCCAACATATCTAGTATACAACATAATATAGTAAATCAGGTGTGCTGGCTTTGTTCTGTACACAACACACATGTATATAGAACATCGTCGTCTCGAAACACAGGATTTGTTTGATATTTCAATCCCGCCCAGTTCATGATATCGCTTGTAATGTCACTTACATGAAAGTCTGAATTGATTAAAATCAATTGAGTTAAAACGTAAGAAAATTACAATTTTTATTTAATAGTAAATGAAGGATATTTCCACAATATTAAAATCTGTTGATTGCTATAAATACAACTTCAAAATATTACCTCACTGACCCAATCAAACTATTTTGGAATGTAATAATAAGGAAAATCCATTTACATATATTTGTGTTACTTTATAAAAATAGATTGAATTTCTTAAAAATGACGAAACAATTTGACGAAGAAAGTTTGTGGTTAAAAATAATAGATCCCTTCTAGATTTTCAAATACGACTTTGATATTTTTTGTTATCATAATATAGGTAAATGAGTCAGTATACATATATACTAATTATTTTGAAATGATACAAGTCGACAACAATAGCAAAATACTCTCAATAGAATTATAGCACAGAGTATTATTAGTTAGACTTAGTTAGTATTTCAAATGACTCTAATGATTTTTATTTCAATCGATACTACTATTTTGATATCTAAACATATAGATTGAAACAATAAACAACTTGATGAACGGTAATTCAAAAGTAACAGACACACTTTTTAAAGGATCTTTTAAATCTTGAATAACTCCGTTGCCAAGCAATGCAGAGCAAAACGGTCACTACTATCTCGATAGCCCTTGATCTTTGATTTCCTCCCGCTGGTCCTAAAATATCAAGGTCAGCTACAGCCGTTTAAAACAATTCCATTCTCCACATTTCCGAAATACCCAAAGTTTAAGCCTCTAGTACACCTCAGCTCCCTTAGCTGGACTGTAAGAGACACTACTAAAGGACCTCTCTTACATATAGGTCAAGGTTGTAGATATCGATTTCCAATTTTAGTGCTTTTTCCTAATATATATACATACATTATGACATTTTGAATGGACCCAGTAGCCCAACAATCATAAAATATTACATTCTTGCGACCTCTGCCAGTTGCTTGTAGAATATCACAGCACCCTCACTCAGTTAGTCATTATATATCTATATAAGTAGAATATATATATACATACATAACTTCTACTAATTATATCGATTATTCTTCAGTAAAAAAAAGTTAATCCATTTCATTTATACCAGAAAAGAGAGAGGCATTTGAGAGAGAGATAAAAATATAACATTATTGTCAAACATTTTTTTTTCAAATTAATGTTCAGTAAAAATATGAATGAATAAAAAAAGCATTATTATAAAAAAATTGCGTAAAGCGCAAATTATTTTCAGTTATCAAAAGGGCATTTATAAAAAGACACTATAAAAAACATAGTTTAAAACGTTAAAAATCCGAGCATATACACTCGTCTTCAGATTATGTGTGGCCACCCTGATAAACTTTTATTGACAATATTTATTTTATTCAATGTATTGATTGAAATCTGAGGTGTAAAATAATAATCAATAAAGTCAATACATTGAACGTATTTTTGGATTTTATGTATGTATATATTGGAATTGGCAAACAGTTATAATAATACTGTTGAGATTGTAGTTTTAAACGCCCTAAATATTACATCATCTACGAAACCCCTTTTCCTTGTCTGGACAAATGCCCATTATTGTTTTCACGAAAGAAATAGTTCAATATACAATAATTACGCAAGGTCTGTAAATATTCATAATTATATACAATATATATATTTACAAGAGCTACTTTGACAGAGAAATTACCGAAAACGTTAAACTTTATTTACTTCAACGTTTCTGAATTTTAAATAAATAGTTCCAAAGGCCTTTCCCTCGGCTGCTTGATTAAAAAGGACCTCCCCAACGCTGCCTGCAATTCGAATTAATATCCCTCTATGCCACCTAGATAAAGCTGCAAACAGACAATCCCTGGCAGCAGAACCTGCGGCGAGAGTTTGAAGCACACCAGGAGTGACGAGAGTAGACTTCAGATGACAAGGACAACAATATAGGCAAATAGAGCAGACTCCCTATAGATCAGAAGAACTCGTGAGAATAATCCGATTGAAGCGCCTGCGGAGACTTGGACCGAGGTAAAACCGGAAATCCACACACTAGAGCGGACAAACATGGGCTGAATATGCCGGAAACTCTTATCGCTTTTCTAGAAAGCATTCCTATATTAAAAGAATTGCAGGATGAAGACACTAAAACCACGAAAGACAATGGTCGGGTAATCAATAAATACTACGCATCGACTATTGATTAAATTCCTCACTTAATTCGAGACACCTATAGTCTCTGAAAGATGGGAAATAATAGACATGATACAATTTGCACATAATATCCGCGCTATAACCCACAGACAAGAAAATTCCACCTTTTACTAACTTTTTGCTTTATTATTGTGGAGAACGTCGTCGTGAAATACTGCAATAAATATTGATCTTCAAGGGGGAGAGGCGCTAAATTTACTCAAACAAAAGGCCTAGTTCAAACCTTCATTTAATAATAAGAAAATATGTCATAATGGTAATTAATTTTGATCAATCAATGTTGGCCAATCTGATCATAAAATAAATTCGTTTCCTTAACTTCAAAATCCTTTAATAATTAAATCGAAAGAAGAATGTACAGAGAATCAATCTTTAATTGTTTCCAATTTACTGAACCGAGCTTGAAAAATTGTGCCTGTTTAGCATTTTCGCTTGAAATGTTTAAACTCTCTCTTTTATATACAGCACGTCAATAAAACAGTCCAAATGTAATCTCCAAATATGGGACAATAAACACTCCGCACAATAAAGGAACTCCACAAAAGACGAGATGACATGGAGGACTGTCAAGTTTTAGGTTGCGTTGCTAAGAAATAATATAAAAAAAAAATTGTTTATCAACTCCCAATTATGACTGATGTTAACTGAGGTGACAAAAAAATAAATTATTTATTCAAATATAATTATACCTGCCAAGTTAGGTATACAGGAGAAGTAGCTAGCTTTAAATATAAGTTTTACTTTCGTAGATATCTCATTTATTATACCTTCATTTAAATACGGCGTTAAACAGTGCCCAAACTATAGTATAAGACTATTTTAAATATAGAATAAATAAAGAATGAATCCCCTCAAGTCTCTACTTTAATGACTTTATTGGATAATTTCAAACAGCATGAGTGTCCTAATTAATACAGTACCTCGTCGCCACTGCGAAACAGAAAGTACACATTTAAACCGACTGTATCTCGGTAACCAAGCAACCGATGACCTTGAAACGTTGAATCACCTGGGAAGGCCATCACGGCGATATCGAGTCAGTTGCGAGGCTCCCCTTAGCATCGAGATTACTTAGAATCAAATATTGGCATGTTTTAGTTGATAATTTACGACACCGGTTGCTAAGGGACAATTATTCGGACGACCATCTAAAGTGCCAAGGTTGCTTAGTTACGTAGACATCGCCGTTTGAGATACACGCCTTCCATTGTCTATAATGTCCGACTAAGATATGTGTTGCCTCACTTGCAAATTGTTTCGCTTACATAACATCTTACTAAACGCAATTTAATACTACAAGTGAATATTCATCCATCAGTGAAACTGAAATGGTAGATGGCAGCTCCGCCTACGAAGGCATTTCAAGTTTAAAAAAAACAAAAAAACACAAGTTTATCACTCAAATTGCGGATTCTACAGCATTTCAGAGTGCCTTAATTACGCGCTTGCTAGAATTCCTAGTTCAATTCACCAATTATTTCAGCGGGGAGAAAAAAAAGAAGAAACTAAGTAATTATACGTTCTATAGAAAAATAATTAAACAAGAGTATTTAAGATTATGATGATTTAGAAATGCAGCATAATTAATACACACAAATCACTTTTTAATCTCGAGAATAAAAACTCCCGCAAAACCCCCGGCCTACAAAAGAGAATTGTTAAGTTCCTGTTATATTTAAGTAGAAGAAGAAAACCCGAGGCTATACCATAATAATAATTCTGTAGTGAATAATTCATCAGAAAACAGTGCTTTTCTCGTCTATAATATAGCAACAGAAAATATAGATTGAATTACAGTTTTGCGCCGCGTGCGCGCGCAAAGTATTTATAATCCCTCTCTTCTGCTAATGTCTCCTAACAAAATCTACATTGTTATAACGAGAGAAAGAAGTTGTAATTAACGCCGAGAAGAAGAAGAAAAAGAAGAAGAGAAAAAAACCAGAAAAGCACCGAGAACGAAAGATGCCTCCCCTTTTGCTATACATAGACAAAAAGGGGGACACGTTTCATTGTGCAATCGAGTATACACACTGTACACAAGCCTACGCGTAACAAAAATACCTGCATCGTGATTATCAAATTAATTAAAGTAGATGCGCATTACCGATGGCGCCAGAGTGTGCATCTCTCCCCTTGTTTACATGATTTCCTCCATCCAGAGCGCAAGCTTTTCCTCTCTGCCTCTACTTAATAATAATAACTATCAAGCAACATGTTCCACGAAGAAGAAGCCAGAAATTACAAAAAGGGAAGAAAGGGCGGGCTTGTGGGCTGCTTTTAAGGAACTCTCTAGACGTATTTTCGGTGTCCTGAAATCTGTTTATTTAAAACGCCAATTAACATACAGTCATGCTAGACGTACTAAGTGATCTCTTCTAATCAGTAAATGTATACATCAGTTAGATAACCCGGCCAGCAACATACCCTTGGAGCTTCAATTCAAATTCAGGTGTAATTGTCATCAAATTCGTCCTCGAATCTCCTCTCCTCTCAGTAAACATGCATCCCGCAACCCGAAGAAGAAAGAGCAAGTTGCAAAATTGGATCGATTATATGTAATAGCTATAAACCTGATGATTCCCAATGCAGGGTTATAGCCGGGGTTTCACTTCAAGTCCTATCTCACACTTGTCATCAAGAGCACAAATACAGCCAGGGGAGTGGATGGATATAGGGGGAGGAGGAAGTCGTATGAAGCAAGTTGAAGAAAGCGGCTAAGAACCATAGCAGGCAAGCAATAATAATTATATATCTAAATGCGCGAAGGAGGAGGGGGGGGGGTGTGTGTGATACGATTCCAGCGATAGAAGAGAATTGTCGACAAGTCTGCATCTAGACATAATTGTGGGGAACACCAATTTAAACGTCTCCCCGACTGGGAGGTCATCCAGAAGAACGGGTCTGCCGCGGGCTACTTCCCAGAACCTTCACCTCCATATAATGCAACGTCTAATACACGCGCGATATCCTTACGTAAGTCATTAAAAAAAAGGAATATTCTTTCGAATCAGGTGACATCTCGCAGTAGAACGAACATGCTCATCAGCAGATTATTATTTACCTCGCATTTTAAAACGGAAGTAACAAACCTGCAGCAATTTTTTGAATGACTTATTTCAAAATACAAGATAGGCCAACTAAAAATCAGTTTCCATTTTAAATATATACATACCATACATCACTCGATCCTAAAAATAACAACCGGCATGTTGAAAGAAAATCTAAATAATACACACACACACACCCAGAGACAGACACAATTAGGGGCAAATCTTGACATGTAGAACGAATTGACACGAAGGAGCCTAATTATTGGAATGTCCTAAAAGTGGCAATATTTTGAAGATACACTGTCAATTCAATATTAAATTCAGGGAGAGCACAGCACAGCACAGCAGAGTATAAGGCCAACGTTCGCGGTGTTTATTTGTAACTAGGACGACATTTCGCATATATTTACACCCATTCGCCAAAAACAAACGCTATGCGTAGAGGTGAACCAAACGTTACCGAATTCAAGGCAAATATTATTATAGACTGGCTGGGAGAGGACTATTTCTTCACAAAAATATGTATAAGCAAATCAATTCAACCCGACATAAACATGCAAATTGCACCACATGTATGTATATATAATATTATATATATATATAGTAACAATTAAAATACCGAATAGTGCTGTTTATTTCTCGAATATATGCGCGCTTCCAAGAATGTACAAATGTGTGTTTCAATATATAAATAGATGATAGATAAATGTGTTAATGTTAGAGTACGTTTAGACTGCGGTAATTACTTTTGTATAATATATATATATAGTATTTGTATATATTCACAGCATTAAAATATGAATCATTAATCTGGTACAGACATGGATGTTAAATCTTATCTTGTATACGTATGTAGTGTTGGAAAATAAACCGTATTTACATACACGTGTGATTGTTGAGTGAGAGAGAGTGGGAGAGAGAAAGAGAGAGAGAGAGAGAGAGAGAGAGAGAGAGAGAGAGAGAGGATAGTTTCGGGTGAGAAAATGGTCAGGAAACCCTTTCACTTAGTTTGGAATGACTCAATAGATCAGTGTGTTTGGGGTGTATACTCAAGAGGATCATGTAGTACACACATCATGTGCTTAAATAGTCAGAAAACGATGTCGAGAGAAGGTACCTACTGTAAATTGAGCTAGGATGCTGTACACAGTCGTCAGTAATATTGGTAGGCTTATATTTAGCGTCTTGAATCCGATTGTCTAAACATTGTTGTAGATAGATATAGGCGTTATATGAACTATAAGGGAGACAGCAAAATGCGAGTGCGCCAGTAAGCGCAAAACACACGATCCTTAGACAGTGAGATCAGCTTCATCCGGGGCCGAGGGATCAATTGCGTAGAAGTGGTAGTCTCGGTCGTGCGAGGTGGCCATTTTACGGAGTCGACGGGTGTTCCGATTGACGCTGGAGGACGGCGGTCTTTTCTCGGGAAGCGGTGGCCCATTGGCTAGCTGCTGACTTCCACTGCCTACTATCAAAGTGGGCGGCGGCGGAGTGGCTATCGTGGACTGTCGGGAGGAAGACATGCTCCGCGTCTTGGCGGGGAGTGTTGGCGGTTGCTGGGAAGTTGCTGGGAGAGGCTGATGGACGCGTGGTTGAGGCTCGCGGGGATGGCGATTCATGTACTGGCTGAGGATGTCAATTGGCAAGGGGAAGATTATTGTCGAATTCTTCTCAGCTGAAATGGAGTTGAGGGTCTGCAAATAGCGCAATTGCAGGGCAATTGGACACTCGCTTATCTCAATGGCCGCGGCCTTCAGAGCCTTCGAGGCCAACTGTTCCCCCTGGGCAGCGATCACCTTGGCTTTGGCCTCCCTTGTGGCTTCCGCCTCGGCTGCCATAGCCCGTTGGAGTTGAGTGGGCAGGCGGACGTGCTTGATCTCCACCCTTTCCACCTTAACGCCCCACGTGTCAGTGGCCACATCCAAAGTCTCCTGCATCACGGCCGCCATGTTCTCCTGGTCCGTGAGCAGCGTGGAGAGGTCCCCAGTCCCGAGGACGTTTCGTAGTGTGGTTTGTGCCAAAAGACGAGTCGAGCGGTTGGCGTCTTCGACATTCACCACCGACATCACGGGGTCAAAGATGCGATAGTAGACAACCGCGTCAACAGCCACAGTCACAGAGTCCTTGGTCAAAATCTCTTGCGTGGGCACATCGAAGGTGAAGGTTCGCAGGTCCACGCGCTTCAGAGTATCAAGACAAGGCAGGACGAAGACCAGACCTGGTCCCAGCGCTCCCTTTGACACCAGACGGCCGAGGCGGAAGACAACAGCGCGCTGGTACTGGGCGATTACTTTGAAACAAACGACGAGAGAAAAGGGGAGTGTCAATACGATGAGAATCATCGTTGTGGCTTGGAGGATGTACTCACAGCCGATGAGGGGCTTTCGCCCGATAATCTGTCCGGAACTCATGCCGTCCATACGCTCGGGAACTAGCGAGAAACTACGCTTCAACTGGGGCTCTCCACTGCTTCGCTTGCCACCTGCCTGTTGGTAGCGCGAGTGTGAAGTGTGAGTAAGGCTCTTCTGTTTCACAAGATAACGACGCTCGCGTTGGCCACCTCTGCCTTCATCTCCCCCGATTCCCCCCGCCTCACCCTCGTATACGTCCACATCCGAACAGGCACCACAGGAGAGACGACCGCCCGCTTCTGCCCTCCCCTCGTCTTGTAGTGCAAACTCGTTAGTTATCGACATTTCCACCAGGCACATTGGCGGAATAGCCCACCCTCCTCCCTCCTCCCCTTCGCAGACACTGCGCAAACTTGCAAGGACACAAGACAACTTGGTGGTGATAGTATTCCAACAAGATGCGCGCACACAGTTCGCTACACTTCAATATACCTCCAAGTACCTCAAAAAATGAATAAATTCCTTGGGGAACGATGCGGCAACGGCTGTCCCTTCTGCTTTCCTTCCCGTCGTTAGATAGATAGGACAGGTGATGTCGCTCCAGTACACCGCAGCACAGCACAGGCGAGATATAGCTCTGAATATTACTCTCCCCAAATAATAAATAAATTCCCCAGTTTAACAGGAGATACGAATGAGTGAATTTTTCCAAGTCTTGTAATTTCTTCAGGTGTTCACAAATCCATTAGCACAAATTTACTCGAGATAGGCTTTATCTTAATTCACACTCGTTCTCGGCAGTTCTCTAAGCAAGAAGGAAGGTCGCACAACCACGTCTAATACTCTCTGCCGCTGGCCTGTTCTGTTCAGAGAAACGCAGCGCGGCCTGAAGCAGAGGCAATCCTTAGTTTCTTCCCCCCAAACAAGTGGCAAAAGAAACGTAAACCCCAAAATGACTGGATACATTGAGCGACCAATCACAGTCACGCGGTTGGTGGTTAAATTAGAAGAAGAAAAACGTAGGCATATACCACAAACGAACCTGAGTGTGTATTTCTCAAATATTTTCCAAAACCCACTCTTCTGAATAATATGGTGCAAAAAAATAGTCAACTATAGTAAAGAAAAATGTCATTCAAATAAATCAACTGAACTATACATACATACATACATACGATAAAATGTCCTTCGTGAATACAAATTACGTTAACAAATAATAAGAACGAATTAGGCCACAAAGTGATGCGGTTTCTCGCAATCTTTCCTAATAAAATAAATCGCAGATATGGAAAATCCAGAAAAATGGAGTCAAGATGAAAGACAGCCTGCGAACGAGCTGTACCACCAAAACTTGTCACATAAACAGTCGATCATTTGACAGCTATCATGGTGGAGGAGAATACTCCCTTTCAGTGTCTCGAATAAAGAGTCAAATTAGACACTGGATCAGTCACTCTTATCGTGGTAATGCCTGATTTAAGTCTGTACTATAATATGTTACCGAAGCCAGCCGCACTGACCCAAAGATTTACCTATCCCCTTTATACATACGTTTAGAAATAATACTTACAGTTTAGTCATCTTTTCTCTAACATGCTATTTTTCTCAGCTTTTTCACAAACATATTTAATGCAAATGAAGAAGATATAACTATTTTCCTCCGTTGTCTATCATTACGCCAGAAAAGTGTAGTTTAAACCTTCAAACATGTTTCATTTCATGCAAGGATAACTTGGTATGTGATATATGCTTTTAACTATAGCATTTATATTTTTATTCTAGTAAAAAATTAACGATGAATTAAAACTTTTCAATATGTGTAAGTCTCTGTAAAAGAGTGTCTCCGGAAAAAGACTAACAATTCGGAAAAAACCGAAAATAAGACATTTCGATGTTCTAAATGTTAAACCATTTATAACTTAAACATTATAACAAACACGATACTACTCGAACAGTACAAAGTAGTCTAATCCACAATATGCGTTATTTTAAAAATTAGAACGAATTATTTCTAAAAATGTTAATAAAACAATCAATTTTATTTCAAGCTTATTCCTTTGAAAATATGTATTCTTTCAAAGTTCAAAATGTACTTTATAATGTTTATAAAGTTTATAGAAAATTGAACTTTAAAGATATGTTGTTAGATCCATGCAAACAAAATATGTTTCTTGGTCTAGTCAAATTCTACTGAAATTGATTTAATATTTATGTTAATAAATAATCATAATTCACCAATATGTAATATTGATCTCTACTGTGGAAATCTATTGCAAATCATATAGCTTTTCTTATTTACTTATAACACATATATATATACATATTGTAAATAATACAAAACATTTCCTGGTTATGTTACTTAAATTGGCTATAAATAGTATAATACTTAAGTAACACTAACTTCACTTACTAGCATAGATTTAAGAATAACAATTCAAAAGAATTGTCATGATTTCACTTGTTTTTATTCCAAAAGAAGTATTTGTGAACAAGTGTAAATAGTATATAATAAGAATAAACACTTTTAAATAAACAATCTTCAAACCATAAAAACAAAATCCAACATAATATCTTGTAAACTAAATAGTATAAGTCTCTATAAATAACAAATTCACATAAAAAATTATTCATAACAAAATAAATAGAATAAATATTTTAATATTTACCTAATATTGCACTTAATAGAAATACAACTACTTTTCTTCAATTGAAGTCTACTTTCTACTTTAACAAAAAAAATAAACTATACCAATACTATAAGATTTCTAATTTCAAATAGTTTGAATTTATAGTATTTTAACCATTTCAATAGAAATGTATAAATATACAACTGAGATATCTATTAATCTAATGAATTAGATTTAATATACTTCTCTTCAAATGATAATTATGCTAATATGGATAAGATATATAAGATACACACAGTTATATGTTCTCTCTGACACCATTAACACCAAAATGAAAACCGAGGTAATAACCACCCACTGGAAGCAATAAAACACTAAGGTAGGAAAGCTTTCTGAGAAAACTAAACAGTTGCAAGTGATGAATGGCTGCATGAAAGAAGACATCATAAACTATGAGAAGGATTAACAGCTCAAAATTCTCAAGAATAAAGTCTATCACAAAGGAAGTAGGTCTGGGCAAGGCAATATCACCAGCATGAGAAGATGGAAGTATCATCAAAAACCTTAGCAGGCTCATCCATCAACTAGAATTCTTTTGCAGTTTTTGTGCCATCAGATGACCTCAAGATGGATCCTTTTCAAGCAATACAATCCAATAAAGAATCTCTTGCTTGCACTCTTGAAGATTGCAGTGAGCTTATGGTTATAATGACCGTCAAATTGTTTAATTTGATTCCCCAAAGAAGGGATTTTTCCACAGACAACTGAAAAATGATATTTACTGTCTAAATTCACAAGAAAAAGTGATACAATGATGATATAATTTGTATTGTATATAAAATTGAGATGATACTGTACATCAAACCTTGTGATATATCAGGACAGCAATAAGGTAAAGTTGAAGAGAGGAATAAGACAAATCAATACCATAGCAAAGGAGTATATACATATAATATGCCCTTATATAGTTGAAGGTAATAGCAGAGTAGGATTTCAAAGGTTGAAATTCTGTTAGACAAGTAGTTTATTTGCATCAAGTGTCTTTTAATATATATTTTACTAAACTAAATAATTGTATATATCTTTATTTATTAAGTATTATGATTTAGTTTTAGCTAAATAGTTTTATAAATATAAAATTATATGTATAATTATTTTTCAATCCAGATTGTTATATACATATATATATATTGTTCTATATAGAGTGGCTTCATTTTGTAATGAAAAATAAAAGTATATTCCAGTTAATTTGTTGTTTTAATTCCAGTATATATACAACAATGCAGGTATATATATTAAAAAATATATATTTTAAAACTAAAAATTGTTGTGAATATAATAATTGAATTTGTTTGTAATTAATGTACTGCAATATAAACAATATAATGTAATCTCTACATACAACAAAGAACACTAGAATATGTTCAATATTAGATATTTCTAGATACTATTTATTAGGTAGGGACATTGTTAAACATATAAGTAATATTTTAGCATATTATCAAAATAAGTATGTTTAATTACTAAGCTGTTAAAATTTAAGTATATTTTAGGAAAATTACCAAGATTCGTCACCCTATTATTTAATCAATTACTGTATATGAGAAACATCACCTAAGTTTATAAGATTAAATAATATTCTACAATATCTTATAGAATTCTATGAGTTGCTTGTAGTTTTAAAATTACTAATCAAAATATATCAAAATATATCAAGAAATTATCTTTTTAAATTAAAACTATAATATTTACTTAATTGGCAGGATACCTAGTAATATTTAAAAGTATTACTTAAAGACTTTTTAAATTAAAAAGACATATTTATTTTAATTAATGAGAACTTTCATATTTATTGATTTTTATGTATATATTGTATTCTAATAAACAATGTTGACTCATATACAGACTATATTTTCGAATCAAGAAAATAAATTAACTGATTCTAGGTCTATAGTTTAAAATATATAACATTAAAATATAGAAATAAAATTATTTGTAATTTTAAAAATATATATGCATCTTTCAAAATATATATTTTTGTATTAGAATATAGTATAAATATTGTGTTTTATACAATATAGAAATATGTTTTTTATATGTATGACTATATTAGAGCATGATGTAATATAAATTTATATATATATATTTTATGAGTAGTTGAAATTAAAAAAATGTTCTATATATTTAACAAAAAATGGGAAAATTATTTTATGTTTTAATCGTTTTAAAATAAAATTAATATAAAGTTAGTAAGGAGAGAAAAGTAAAAGACTACAAATTGAGTGTTTATTCTCAAATTTCCAAAGGTAACAGAAAATGCTGTACTTCTTTTTGAGTTTTTGCTTGATTTCATGTTAGTACTCCATTCTTTTTATGTCTCATGATTATGGAGTGGATCTCTAAATTTGCGTATAAACACTCAATTTGCAGTCTTTGGATTTTATAATAAACATGCTGCTAAAGAAGAATCTCATTTCTTAATTAACACTACCCATATGGGGGTGGGGGGTGGGGCACAATGTATCCCCCTCTTGCAGTTTTGCTACAAATTTGTAACAAATTACTGTGGACAGCAAATGACTTTTCCAAAAATATAGATTTATAACATTCAGCACTATATTCACAACTGTACACTCTATTTGGTGGTCATGTGACATTAGTAAAAAATACTGTTTATATAAAAAATAATATATTTTTCAAATTTCAAAATCAATTAAATTCTTTTATTTTTTAGATACTTAGTAAAAATAAATTATTATTTAGATAATATACTATAATACTTGTGAAAAAATAATATTTTTCAAAAAAAAAATTTATAAAAAAACAAATAAAAAGATTTTTCAAAAGATTTTTAAAATTAATTTTTTATTATAATTTTTTTTAATAGATTGTGTTACAAAACAAATTGTTGTTCCCCTATATGCCATGTTCCAAAACTCTACTCCACCAGGAAGTTTGAAAATTATAGGGGGGCATGTTATAATGGATGTTAAATTATGATTCCTTCCCCCTACCCATATATGGAAGTGTCAAATAGCCCAGTATGGATAGAGTTCAATGAATATATATATGTATAATATTCTATCAATAAAACAAAAACTAAAAAGATGTTTTATTAAAAACATTTTAATTGTTGGAAAGACTATAAGTTCTATGATAATTAATTATTCATGGCAGTTATTATATTAATTAATATAAAAATTAAAAACAATCATATATTTTCAAAGAATAATAAGTACCTATTTTTAATAATAATTGTAATGGCTATATTATGTGTTATTTTAATTTAATTTAACTTTAAGAATTATATCTATTTTGCATAATTTATATACCTCAGAAATTAACTTTTAATTTTCTCTTGAACTTACTAGTCTTCTAGCCCATAATGAATAATCACTTAAAATAAATTATTAACTGCAATATGCCATATTATGTTTCTTTGTCAGTATAAAATTATAAAATAAAAATCCATATAGTATTATTTGCCAGGGTTCTAATGCTAAGGTGTTACAATTTATGCAAAATAAATCTATATATATACTTTGTTTTTATTTAACTCTTTCTTTACAGCTGCTTTGTACAATTTTCACTTTGTAAAAAATTGGCTGTAAATTATTTTAAAATAAAACAATTTTAAAATGTCATTGATGTACTGTACTGTACATACATACATATATATACATAATATTAGCTTTCTATTCTTGCTCACAAAGCTGGTATATTATAGTGCACCAACATTCCAAATTCAAATCTGAGTTATTTGATTTTATCACAATATAAGCAATAGTTATTATATTAAATACTATAGAATTATAGACTATGCTTTATTAACACTTATATGGGATGAATAATGTGTATTAATATAAATAATACTATTATAGATGTTTACATTTCATGTAGAAGTATTTTTGGAAAAATATTTATACTATAATTAGTAAATGTGTAATGTTTTTATTTTATTTTTATAAACGTTTCAAAATTTGTATATCAAAATATATATGCTTTTTAGATTACCATTTTATTGAATCTGACAATAATTATACTTATATTAGAATATTTAATCTTGGTATCTATTTTTAATTTATTTATGAGCAAGTATAAATAAAAAATTAAGATTTTCT
>JAYRBW010091204.1:0-21363 GCA_036023295.1 Invenusta paracnida
GTTTGAATGAATTTATATCTTTTAAAATTGTCTGTAGCTAACCAGCTTTTTGCCATTTTTGGCGATAAAAAAATTATTAATGCATTTAATAAAAATATTTTTAGATATTATTTGAGCTAAAATAATTGAAAAAATGTATAATAATTTAGCAAATATTTAAAATTCTCCAATCAAAGAATATTTTCACTATCCATATCACCAAAAATTAATAAACCTTAATTTAAATAATGAAAAAGTCGCAAACATAACAAAATATTTCTACATGTTGAGAGTGAATTTTATGTTTATTTTACAACATAAATAATAAAAAGTTCATCGTTAAATATTGGATAAGTATTCAACCTATATACAGTTTGCGTAGTATGATTATGAGGACAGCACAGAAATACTCATTATATACACCAATTAGGTTAATTCCGTTTCTAGGAACCTGTTCCTTCCTCCCGTTAAAATATATCCATGAGAATGTCTTTATAGACAAAAGATATTGAAAAAGATATAAATTTAATTAAAAGTATAAGAAATGCAGAGGAAAAATGATCAAATATCCCAGAGGAAGTTAATAGTACCGTAAGAGAAAAAAGGAGAAGGTGAGGAATTACTGGAAGGAAGCAGACGAGGGATATAGAGGAGGCAGAAGTAGTATAAATAAAGGAGAGTAAGGAAAAAGTTCAAGTACTGGAATAGGAGTAATAAAGAAATTATTAAGATTTAAAATATATATTTAAATTAAATCAATCTAACTTCAAACAAACAGACTTGATCATACGTTTTTATGCTAAAAGTTGAGAGATACTAACCGCATAAATCGTTTCTACGTCTTTTATTCTATGGTGAGAATTCACACCGTTGTTTAAGTAGAATTAAAAGCAATCCAAATAGTCAGGAAGGAAGGCGTCAGGTGGACTAAGAAAGATAAGAATGTCTGGATATCCGAATGCTTGGAAGAGAGAAGCTTGTTACAATATCATTTGGCAGTGTGATCGGATCACTTTTATCGGTAAGAAACAGATTTCAGTGTACATAGAAAGAGTTTAAAATGTAGAGACAGGAGAAGGGATATTCGTCAAAGTTGACTTATTTGCTCGATCCAGAAGGTCATTCTGTACTGAAAGGTGCATATAAAATCCAAATGCATTTGAAGCTATATTTAGTTCATCTCGTCCAATCTTTAATTAAAATCCTTCTAACTAGGTCTTATATTTGAACAAAAGGGATGCTATTCACAAAGAAACGATGTTACAATAACTTCGCTCATAAAAATTGATCCCCTTTCGAATAATTTCATAAACTCTTATGTACAGCTTAATATCGAAGGATTATCTAGTGCCAAAATTTGATTTAACCTGCAGTTGTGCCATTTCAGTCTCAAATTTGACATCTAATTGCTATAATTTAATTTTTTTTACAAAAATGCGTTATGACATTTGATTATTATCCTTTTGAGCGGCTTTAAGGCCTCCGCCAGCATTTTTCTATGATTTTTAAATAAACAAATGAAGCAATATAAGCTTCCGTAACTTCTCTCAAAAATAATGTTTTACAACTTTTAACAGCTGTATTCACTATTGTGCACCAAAGAGGTAGCTGTGTCCACACCCTAAAAACGCACCCCTTTTGACAAAAAGGAGCAGAAAATATATATTTTTAAGAAAAAGGCATATCTCTATTGAAATCGACAAAATTCTAAGTCGGATACTGATACTGATAAATTTAATGTAATAATTCAGAAAGTACAATAAAAGTTTTCAAGTAAAATATATATTTCTATTGTTTTCATATAAATAAATTAAGAATAAATATTATTAGTCGTTTTCTACTAAAAATATATTTTTGATCAGTCTTTAATGGAATGTGTTACAAAATAGCTTCATTTAACTACCTTCGAACTTTCCCTACTCTATTAGTAAGTTTAAAAGTTATATGAGCCTTCCTGGAAGCCCTGGAAGCCCTGAAAACCCAAGTATAGATACAGAGTTCAAGAAAAAGAAAAAGAAAAAGAATGCATGCATATTCATCAAATACACAGATAGTAAATCATAATATTTGACGGATAATTCACGCATATAACTCTCATAGGGTGTATACGTAGAATTGTTAAGCTTTACATATAACTGACGTACACCTCGTTCCCTCAATAATTAGAATTATCTATAGTCTAAGAACAATTATTATATATAAGTTATAGTTCAAGTCTAAATTGTCATCCTTTTGAACATGTAATTAGTATAATAATGTTTATTTCATGCCATATATTGCTATTTGTAAATATGATTTATTAAATGCATCATATACCTATATATACCTATATACTTACATAAGCTAAAATTGTTTCAATTTAGACTTTATAGTATATGTATAATTAAGGATTATAGTTAATTGATATGATGTTTACCATACACCAGATGAATGAGAAGAATCTGCCTTTCACACAATTTCAAATATAATTCATATAAAAATTGTCTTTATTTATGACGGTTTTGAAAAATAGTCATCCTATATAAATAAAATATCATATATTATGTTATTATTTTATCCCTTCAAATCTTCTGTGAAATGATTAGACTGTGTACTATTTTTTTTTAATTTTGTATATATTTTTCGAATGTTGAATACATTAAACATCACTGAATATAGGATATATTTATTTATTTTATATCCTACCAAGCTTTTTAGAGTAGTTAAAAATTATTAATATTATTTTTATGTTTTATATACAAATTATTAATTTATTTCGATAAAACAATTATTATTTATTAACAAATATTTAGTTATTACTATTAACACAACAATATTCTGCAATGATAAACACTAAAAGAAGCAAATTATATACACAATGTATTGCAATGCACTGAACGCATAAGTTGCTAATGTTATTCATTGATAATTTCCAGAAAATTAATAAGAAATTCACAATTTTCTTATTTGTCAAATCTGACTTATAAACAGCCCATTTTATAAGTTTGAAAAGAGATATAAAACTAAGATATTAAATCTTAAATAGAAACAAAAATAGTATAAGGAATATATCGTTATTTTAAAATTATATATTTGGTTTTATATTTAAGAAATATAATTATTATGAAACACTTTTATAATAATTTGTTTCAATTATACACTATAGGAATAAAAAATAATTACATTATTTAGTTACGTATTTTTAAGATGTTTGAATAATATATTAGTCTATAATTGTGTTCTTATTTTACAATAAACTTGGTTGAGAAATTGTGAATTTTTAATTTATAAGTGTATGTATAGCCAATATATTTTTCATTCACATAAAAGTATTTAATACATATTATAATCAAAAGCAAAAGCTGCCTTTTTTTAATGTCAACATTAGAACAAAAGTGTTGAGAATATCATCCGAATATAATCAAAAATGAAATCATGCTCATTTTCTCAGGGTATGTAGAAAGGTGTTGTATCTTCCGTAGATTACAATGAACTTGAACCGAAAGAATAATAGCCAGTCTACTCTACAAATATTGATGGATTTTCTTCCAAAACAGGTTCATAAAAGGAGATTATAGTTTCCTTGGATACATCATGTTGGCATATTGTTAAGGCTTTTGTTTGATATGCAGATAATTGTTCTTTATTATTAAAGAGAAAACTGCAAATGTTTGGTTGCAAAAATCTACTGATGCTTTGTCCAGCTGTCCTTTGGAAATATTTAGTAGTTAATTTAATGTCATTTGGGAATTCATAACATGCGTAAAAATAAAATTAATAGAAAATATTGCCATACATCAAAACAATTATTTAAAGAATTTGTGTAATTTTTCCGTAATATATACTGGCATATTTTATTAAATTTAAATGTATGTCTAAAAGCCCTTAAATCAATCTGCAAAATAAATGTTTCATACTGATATATACAATGTTTAGGAGATAAGCATGCTATTAAAATAATTAAAAGAACATTTTGAAAATTGTAATAATGATAATATATTATATGAATAATATATTATATTGCGTGTAATAATATTAAATACTCCAAATTATAATAATCTGGTTATTAAAAGAAGTGTAAGAACTAAACTTGTGATATATTCCTCACAATAAAGCAGTTATTTTAATGTATTCTTGAATTAACTCGAATTAATTTTTAAGTAATCATACAATTTATAACCTATTCGAATGGGAAAGACGAAATTGATATATTTGTTTGAGTGTAATTGTTTTCCCGCCCCTTCTGTCCTGCTCCAGGGCGGCATTTCAAACTAAGAGTTTAAGTATTGAGGGGAACACATTCTGCTTCCAGATTTGGGACACCGCAGGCCAGGAAGTTGTAAGTATAGACCTTTGATTAGAATTACGTTAAATATACGTCAGCCTTTACTCCGCAGTATATAGTTAATTATTTGGCTCGATTTCAATCTATTATTTTAAATATTTGTCATTGGTTTTTACATTTATTTTCAGCGTCATTTAATACAGAAGACAATCATATTCAAATGATATAATTCATCATAATTTGTTTAGATAACTTAAAGTTATGTTTATAATAAAACGATATTATTAATTATAATATACACAAAGTTGTCATATGTCTATTACATATTTGAGTATTATATCAGCGTTTGGATTAATATTGAAATATCTTCTAACATGACACATGTTTAATCTTACATATATTCTGAATATTGCATTTTACTTATATGTATTATAATACGAGTGCGTATATCTATCACAATAACGTTATGTAATATTCTTAAGCATCTTTAAAAAGATCTATTTATACATTGCTACATTTAAATTGTACATACTTCATTACTTACTTTAATGCGATTTAACAAAGTCAGTGTTTATTAAATATTATCCAAACTTAGTTTAAATATCTAGCACATATATAAACAACGAAGGATTATAGTCCTATATAAAACTATGTATGATTAATTTTTTGTGTCAGTGTTTAATGATATGTGGACTCTTTGGAACACATTTATTGAAATACTTACTAATTACATATGTAACTCTTGGATTATTTATTGTTGTTCAATGTACAGTTCCATGCTATAGCGATGATACACCTTTTAGTGGTGGAAATTTAGCTTTATGAAACAAGCGACAAACTTTGAATTTGCCGCTTTCCCGAGCTGTTTTAATAACAGCCATTATCTCACTTTCCCTACTTTCCTCTTTTGAAGTTCAGATCTTTGGCTCCTCTCTACTATCGAGATGCAGCGGCAGCTGTCTTGGTCTACGATATCACAAATGAGGTGACGATTATATTTGTTTAAAACCGTAATTAACTGTAGCCCCCAAGATTAGCAATAGAAAATGTTTTCTGTTATACCTACTTTCAGATGTTTTATTAATATTATAGTTGTTACAGTAATAGTATTGATATATGCTGATACTGTTGTCTCTACAGATTTATTAACTGCTAACTTTGTCTTTGTCACAAACATTTCCAATTTGATATTTTAAAAATATTACTTTTTAATAAAATGCTGTTTCAAATATCATTAAATAGCCATTTTTAAGAAGTTCTTATTTCATAAAATACCTTTGTATTCTGACTTTAGTGGATAACAATAACTGATTAAAAAGATTCTAATAATCTTTAAGGCCAATAAATCTGTCAACTTCTCTTCGGCAGATAAGATAGCATTGTTAAAATGAACCTTTTCCTGGTTCTGCTGCATCAACCTCTATATATCCCTCTTAATCGCTGTCAGGACACGTTCCAATCAATTGCTTTCTGGCTGTCCGAGCTGAGGGCCTATGGTCCGGACAGAGTGGTGATTGTGGTGGTTGGGAACAAGCTGGATCTCCCCGTGATGCGCGGTGTTCCCTCTGAGAGTGGTCAATTGCTCTGTCAGGCCGCTAATGATGTGTTTTTTTTGGAAACAAGCGCTCTTACTGGCGAGAATGTGGAGGAAATATTTAGAATCATTGGTGAGAACATAATCATCTCATATTTCAAGGGATCATAACAATATTCAGAGTATCAATTCAAATGAATAAAGTGTAAGCTGGCTTCTAGAAAAACAAAAACTCGTACTTGACACGCAATAGGCAAAATAACTTGTAATAAAGAATCGTATCGTATTTTATTTGAGTTGTTCAAAGGATACTTTTAAAAGGAACTTTTCCACATTATAAATATTAAATATGTGCATTAAACATCATTACTTTTTTTAATACTTAATTGCCTTTGATTCTATTTGCCGGTCAATGCATTTAATTATTTTCTTTTTACAAACAAATTTAAAAACTTGAAACCTCTTTTACTCCAAATTAAGGAACTTGATTGACTGTATATACATATATATTTTTATTTTTTATAACTCAAACATGGCTCAATCTCACGATTACAAATTTTTATCTGCTTCATAAATCAAACTATTTTTTGCATGGGTCGTGAAACTAATAATAGCAGTATTATTATGTTAATCAAAATCCACATTAAATACTCTGGAATAAATTTTTATCTTAGCTATTTTAGCTCCGAACAAGCTTTCATATTCTTACGCTATCTGGCATAAACATTCAAATTTACATTTACCTGTATATATAACTCCCCATATACATATGTACAATCTGCACATGTATGAGTTAAGACTGAAACATTGCCTGTATAATCTTGTTATCATTATTGTTATCCCGATCGACAACGACAGATGCCTTTATTCAGCTCATTAATTATAACTTAATTATAATTTTCTTATTAGCTGCATTCAAAGTAAATATTCCCAACTTTTTCTAGAACCTACCTACAATAAAAATATCCTTGATCTTATTTTAACAAATGCTCCTAGTCAAACTCTCTCCACTCTTAAGTTTAAAATATCACGTAAAAAATCACTAATCGATAGACGTGACCATAAACGAACGGTTCTAAAGATTTGTAAAATCAAAAACTAAAACTAAAGCTCCAATTTCGCATGCTTATTCGTGTAAGCGAGTGTCTCATCTCAAATGACCCGTCCCTCATGGCATAGTTACTGTTGTAAATAATCAATTTTCATTAATATTTAATCAAGACAATATAAAGGACCCAACATACATTCAGCAACCCGATAAGTCTCCCACACAATCGTTTGCAAGTTTTTCTCAATATAAAGTCTAAGAAACACTACTACGCTTACATTAAACTCACTCATTCAAATGATTGATTTCCTCTAATTTTATTCAAAATACTAACAAGGCAACCTCACTCTCTAGTCTATACTTTAGCTGTCTTTATTAACAGGTAAAATTCCTGATATTTGGAAGATTGGAATAATTTACCCTGTCTACATATATACATATCTACTACAAAGGGACACTACTCTTGCAGTTGACTACTGCCTAATTTCTATTACCAGTATTCTGTGTGAAATAATTGAAAAAATTATATCCAAAACTATCACTGCTTTCTTAAATATAAATTCTATATTATCTACAGACCAATTTGGCATTCTATCCCACATCGGTCAACTGGAACCCAACTTCTGGCGGCTTTTAACAATTGAGTAATAACCCCCTATAACCATAGAAATAGGAGTGAATAAAATGGAAACAGCAAGCCAAAATTGTGTGCAACTTCGTCAACGGAGTAAGACCAGAAATCCAGTCATAATTATGTACAAAATCACGTGACTACATAAGGAAATAACTACAATAAGCTAGTTTAAATTTAATAGTAGATAATTACAGGTTTTCTGTCCACATAATGATATAACATTTTAATAAAATTATTACTCATTAGTTAAGATATCTGTAGCGGAATCATGATACATTCCTTCCACTTTTGCATATAAAATGTGTTAGTCTATAAATATGTTTTGGATTGCCCCCGTCCCATTTTATTAGTCGTTTGCGCACGAAATATCGATGACTAATATTTAATAGGTTTGTCCCTTATATTATCTTACATTTCTGTGTCTCTAACCAATTACTTCTTTATACCAGTAACTGTACATTTAGCTGCGAAAATTTTACATGTAGATATATTTTATAGTTACTGTTATATAGAAGTCCTTTCTCTAAGATTTCGTACTGATATTATATAAATCGATTTTCCAAAACGCCTTTGACACTGTGAGTTACACAAAGTTCTGCATATACTCTCCCCATTAGGAATAGAATATTTCTACAAATTTCTAGCTTGGCTCCGTGGATATTTTATCAAATTGCATTCAACAGGTCACAGTTTATGGTGTCACATCTGACTTTAGTGTCTAAAACCTTAAGGTTCTTACATGGTTCTAACCCTGACCTTAAGGTTCTAACCCTAACTCTAACCTTAAGGTTCTGCGGTCAGTCCACGTTTGTTTATCATGTTCATTAACGGTATAACATCTTGCTATAACTCTAATTGTAAAATAAAACTCATCATTGGTGATAATAAAGTTTATAGTTTTGTTCCAATGACTTTAACTCATTTCAGAATTCTCTCTGAATGCTTTTATTCTGTTAACAAAAATCTGTAGGTTAAATATTGCTTATCATAAATGCAATGTTTTCTCTGAATGTATCATTTCTTTGATTTCAATGCTTACTATTTTGATGACAACATCATTGAGCATGTTTCCATTATTTTAGATCTATAGGTAGGTATTACCATTTCAAATAATCAGAATTTTTCTGAACATTGCTCTATTATATCCAGAAAAGCGCTTTAACTATTAATAGGGCCTACCTTATTATTAAGTGTTTTACATTTAATGGTCCACGTATTTTGATTTCTGCATACAAAATCTATGCACACCGGCTCGCCTTATGGTTAAATATATTGTACGTATATTTGGTGGCCACACATTATCACTAACAATATTTGTATTGAAAAGTTCAACATTTTGTTCCACATATTGTCTAAAAAATGTAAAGTTCGTTATATTTATTACACATCCAGACTTGATCATTAACGAACAAACTTTCAATTCAAATTTTATATAGCCCTTAGGCAGGTGAATCTATATCGTCGTTAAAAAGTTAAACTCGATTCTCTTGAACTCAGACGTGTTAGATTTGATCTCCTACATGACTTATAACATTATTTATAAGCTATTGACCCTTCTTTCACATATTTACAGTTAAAAAAATGTTTTAATTAATTTAATCTCACAATTAAATCTTTGTATGCCACACCGGTTTTTCATCCAAAAACAGAAATACAAAAACCATGTTTTAGTTATCTTGTTTACAATATTTAGGACTCTTTTATTAACAACATAGTTAATTGTAGTTCTAGTTTCCTCTGGTTAAACATTAAATATTCGAAGTTGATCTATTTAGATTCTGTAAAGAGTTTAAGTTGTTTTATATGCTATCGTTTACATCATTTATAATAATTGTAAATCTATAATATACTGTTAATCGTTGATATGCTTTACTGTCTATATTCGTCAACATACTTGTTTACTCATAATTTCCCTGTTCTTCATAATATGTAATTCATACTGTAAGCTATTTTTTAGATAAGGTGGAAGTGTTTTTTATTTGTCTTCTCCCTCTTTTATTTTCAAACAATAAAACTTCATAATAATATATTTGAATGGTAATGTATATAATATATAGGATGTAACCTGTTTTTCGTTGTATATATATATACAACGAAAAAGTTAATGGATTGAAGGAATGAATCATAACTATGATTGCTTCTACAACAAATCAATGTTTAAAGACGTAGTATTAACTATTATTCTAAATATTATGTGTGTAGGTATGCATAAAAATAAATACATTTAATAGTATAAGATCACTTTATTTTTTACAATTTAAAATTTCATTTTACTTGAAATAATAGGTTTCAATAAAACTTAAAAAATGCATGATTCATTACTTAGACCAATCAATAAATGTAGATTACCAAACAATTTGTTTGTCAAAGTTACACAATTATTGTTTCTTCCTTCTGTACATTCCCATTTCTAGCCCAAAATCTTCCTCCGGTTGTCCAAGTGAGAAATGTGATTCTTCCTCATAAAAAAAAAGGGCAACGCATATCGAGTCACAAAGTCAAATGTTGTCAGAATATTTAGTTACTTAAATTCAGTTCTTCAATTTACAGTAATGTTTCCTATTTGTCATGTACAAAGCCATCTTAAACATTGTATATATTACCTATATATCTTATATTTTATATATATATCTTATAAATAGTATGTATATCAGCTCACCTTGTATTCAAGTTATTTTCATTTTACCTACAATATAAATCAGCGGACTACTATTATAAGAGTGAATTTTAAACTCTTGAGCAAACATTAAATTGAGCAGCTATAAGATTTAAATCTTTAAATTGAGCGAACTTTAGATTTAGCAAAAATTGTTTAGTGACATTTCATAAGAGCAAACTTTAAATTGAGCCGCCATAGAAGAAGGATACCTTACAATTGATCAATCTTGAATTTAGTGAACTTTAAACTGAGCAAAGTTTAAGTTCAGCGAACATTAAATTGAGCAAAAATTGTTTAGTGACATTTCATAAGATAATTTCTAATAATAATGTTTGGTTATATGAATCACTCAACTTAAAGTTCACTCAGTTTAAAATTCGCTCAATTTAAAGTTTGCTCAATTTATACTTCGCTCAGTTTAATGTTCCTTTGTTCTTTCACTCAGTTTGATGTTCGCACAATTTAAAATTTGCTCTTATGAAATGCCAAGTAAATCAGCATGCTGTAAATGAGTCAACCGTAAATAGAGATTATTATCGTGTTTGTCTTGGTATATGGAGGTAACAATATGGGTAAAATAAAATACATTTTATGCTGTATCAAATCAACGAATAGAATGTGAGTAATTACGCAAGTAAGCTTTGATGCCAAATTTCAATAATTTATTTTAAAATGGTTGTTAATATTTAATATTTTTTCTTTACATATCATATAAACTTTTATGTGTATATTTAAATGATTTAAATACACAATCTTACATGTACTTATGCATTATAAATGTATAACTTTAGAAGCGCGATTTTGGAGTCAATTAAAGGAAAATATCCATCGATTATTGTCCAAATATCTGTCGATAATTACTAATCTGCTATAAATGTTTAAAATCACCCAACTTTAAATGTTGAATATTATACGGGGTATATAGCCAGGCATGCACAACAACTATCAAACATATATACACTAAATATTGCGGCAGCGCCTATTTTGAAGGAAAAAAAGAATTTATGAAGACAACAAATAAATTAAAAAACATTTAATAAACATTTAAAAAATTCCCCTAGAATGGAATGACTAATTGTAAAATATATTTTCTTATGTATAGAAATTAATATTCATCACATGTTTCGCTTCCATATATTTGTTTTTTTATCAATACTTTCATAGTTAAAGATTTCTGTGTTTTCTACATGCAAAAACGAACTACAAAATTCATTTTCACAGCCTATCTAAAGTACACACATGTATAAGGTTAACATAGGTTAACAAAAATGAATAACAACTTATTATTGATTTTCGATAAATGATATTTTTACCTCCTATTATAATATTCTGCACAATATAATATTATAGCCATTATAACAAAAACAGTCTATAGTTTTAAGATTTTAAAAATATGTTGTCATTCATTTTTAGCGAGTGGGTAATGCATGTAGAAATCGATTTTAGTATTCTCTGTGGTCTTTTTGATAACAGTAATATCAATAAAAAACGACTAAAACTATCTGATTAGTATTAAAATATTAAAATTATATACCATTTTATAATATTTTAATTTATGTCTTCAACTTAACCTTAATACCTACCTAATATTCTTAATTTATAATCTTCACTTAGTTTGAAAATACATGTAGGCTACTTTGTAATCAGTTTAGATTGGGTTTGGTATATTTTAGATTTCAATTGAAGTATGCATTATAATTTCATTTGTCGTATACATACTTTTGAGCAGACAAATAACTTTTTAAAAGTCTGTGGAGTACACATAATATAATAGGCAATGCTTAAACGTTTCGTAATAACATTACATCATGTCCCGATTTGCGATTTTCTGTTGTTAAGGTGACTTTTATAAATCATCTATTATGGCCTGTTATTAAAGCAAGAGAAGCTTCAATTTGTATCCTCTTATTTTAGACAGTACACAATTCTTGTTATTTGTAGCATGTTGATTTTCACTTGTTAAGTTTCAATGTTTGCTTGTTACAACAAATAGTTTTGTCCTAAATAATAGAGTTAAAAAAGAACACATTAAAAATTATTTAGGCTTTTTCAATAACATTTAACTAAAGTGGTCAGTTCTTTTAAATATTAAAGAATAGAGGTAAATAACTTTAGTAGATAACTAATAAGTAAATCGACTTTAAAATTCGTTAAAATTATACAAATTGAATCTGCCTTGCACATAATTTCCAAAACATTGTAGTTAGTAACTATACATAGTAATGTGTAACAATCTCAAAGATGAATGCAATTGTTTAACTTGCGGATATATATATTTCAGCCAAATAAAGGCCATACGAATGTGGTTTCCAGTATCAGTTAATTATAACTTTATTTGTTCGAAAGCGATCCTAAATAGTTAAAGAAGTTAGCATCACATTATTCATGTACATGTATGTTAGTTTGTTATTCTAATACACTTTTGCTTTGTAAATATTATTCATCGAAATGCAGGATGTAAACTGTATTTACTATCATTTGCACATTCCCCGGTTTCAATTAAAATTGTTATGGGTAGTTAAATGTAAATGTATTTAGGTAATTATATCTCTAATAAATATGTATCATACCACTATTTTAAATCTAATTTGATGAGTAACTTAGGAAAATGTATGTAATATGATTTTATCATGAGTGTTTAATACATTTTTAACGTTCACCTTATATATATATATATACATATGTCACTTATTAAATCTTTACAAATCTAATAACTTTTACGTATTAAAATACTCAGTTTTTATAATTTATTTAGAATATAATTCTTTAAAAGAATTATAATCTAGTTTAAAAATATTTAATTTTCTAGAATTTTTCAGAAAACAAGTTGTTAACATAAAAAAATATATAACTTCAGAATAAAACTTAACGATAATTCTCATTGAAATATATAAAGTAATTAAGCGTTAGTTCCCAAACATTAAATATATTTCCATTTATATTGCATTAATTTTAGATCAAACAGAATAATCCATTAACATTATATGAAAAACCAGTACATCGACGAGCCAAAAATTCTCAAGTTAATACTTTAATACAAAAAACTCAGTACGGCTTCTTTGATGTTGTCATTGTCATCTCCGCTTTTCAAGTTTTCAACGTTTTACTTCTTTATATTAGGTATTCTTCAGGGACTGTTATTGGAATGATGTTTGGAGAATGACTACATAAACAATTTAAACACAGAATCTTCAATAATTCAAAGACGAATGATGATCTCACCAGAAGGCTCCAAAGAATGAAGAAGATATAAGCTAAAATATAAGAGTATTTATTTTTTTAGAAAAATAAGATGTAACCGAACAAATACATCTTTACTTTTGTGTATTAAGATAGACTATTGTGAAACACAATAATATATAGGTATGTATTTATAAATATGTGATCGCAATCAAATTAATACTTAATAATTATCTTGTGTCAAATATATTATTGAAATATTTGTTGAGCTCAAAACTCTAAATAAAAATATGATTGTATTAAAATTGTAACCTAAAAAATCATATTTTCAATTTTCTATATATTTTTTCAATTTTGAATTTAAGAATGTTGTATATCATATTTAGAATGAGAAGGCAGAAATGTAAATATTTGAAAGCACATAAAGCGGCTGAAGAGATTTTACAGTTCTACCGTCTCATTTTAAGTGTTTAATACATTATTATCATTGATTAAATTTCCATAACAACAATCTACTTATTTTTTTATAGGCATATACATATGTATGTACATTTCCGCCTGATTAACATTGATTGTAATTGTTATTGAAAAATCGTAAAGTTGGTAAACAATCTTTAATTAATCATATAAATGGTATAATGAATGTTTTACTCATATCCAGCGTACCTACACCCACACAAATAGTCTAAACTTTTATAGCGTATATTTATAGGATGAATTTAATTGCCCAATCCATGTACATATATATATCCTCTTAAGTATATTTTTATTTAGTGTGTAACTGCATTTTTTATTATTAATCATTAAACCGAGATTGTGTAAGTATTGTTTACTTGTATTTTCCCACATTACTACCATTGAACTGAGTTCGCCGCTAATGATCCACGTTATTCGTAAATGAACAGTATTTATTATTGTCTTGAAATTGGCGCTATTAACAATAAGTGTTTGCATTAATTTGCTTTTTTAATGAACATTTAAATACGCTAAAGTTATCAGAATTAATTTATCCAAAACAAATACTGATAAAGTATTTTCATGTACAGTTTAAGTGGCATACGTCACGCTATATGTATGTATACTATGAAAGTAATAAATAGTTTGGCAATACACTTAAAAATTGTTAGCTGTAGGCATTTTTAATGTATAAGAAGCTCACTAGTATGACCTTCCTGGATACCCGAAGTTAGTGATTTAAATTTAAAAGCAGGCTATATAAGACCATTCTCATTTATCTAAAGCAATGTCTGTCACACTAGGACCTAAAGGACTCTACGATGTCAAACTTGACAAGAATCAACTACAGGTACAGGCCAGGTAAAAGCTCACAAAGTCTTTGATCCATTAACATCCGGGCTGTACAAAAGACATCCGATGCGACATATTATTAAGTACAATCAACTAACTGCTTGTTTGTTATCATGTATAATCACCATAGCACAAGCAAAAAGATATTCTAAAGAAGATCACGCTATCTTTTATCATCGAAGTTGGTTGATGCATTGATTTACTATTACTATAGAAGACAGCCAGGCGACTCAATTGTCTAAGCTTTGTTAAGTGTGAGGCAGGTCACTTATGGGTATGTTTACTTCCCAAATGCTCGCTTAAATGTTTTTATTAGAGCCATTTGAAACAAAATATTTAAAGTACAAACATTAATTTTAACTAAATTATAAGTTATATTTTCTTGAATGCGCACAAATGTCTCAACAAGATTATTTGTGCACGAACGTGTTTAGAATGGAAACTTGCAGTCAAGTACTTCGAATTAGTTAGCTATAGCTGGAATAAGCTCAGTTAATGTAAAACACGCCTCTACAATTTTTAATATAAAAAGAAATCCTGGGATGTTGCTATTTAAAATAAAATTGTCAAAAATTAGTCAATCCTTATAATATTATATATACTGTATTCCTTAATACGACTTTAAGGTTATGATTTAAAATTATCCAGACTTATAAAACTGTATAATATTTTCCAGTATAATCAGTAATAAAAATGACAATAATTACGCAACAAATTTATAAAAATTAATAAAAATAAATAACAACAATAACAATATATTAAAATAAAGTTATAGTAAAAGTAACACAAAAAATAAAATCAACAAATAAAACAAAAGTTATTTGTGGCACATGTTCGAACTGTTGATTTGGCAGCAGTAAAATGTGTGAAAGATATTTGTTATATATTGATGCTTTTCTAAGCAGTAATACAAAGATAATATACATAATATATAGTTACAAAATAAAAACACGTGGAACTCTAGAATTTTAATCTATTGAGAAAATGAGGAGGATACAAATAATCAATGAAGAGTGCTGTGGTGTGTAGACGTCAGCGATCGACCAAGAGAAGGTGTTGTGTTATTAAGAGCTTCATTACCAAACATTTGCACAAATTTCTTCACATATTGGTCACAGCATTCATCTGAGAAGTAAAGAAGATATCCACAATTAATATTAACGTAGATTTTACTTACATTAAACATATAATTAGATCACAACATAACACTAAAAAAGATGGGTGGATGCATGCATGCTATATTTTAAAAGACACTAGTGACAATTAAAGTGAGACGAACCTGCCAGAAATCGTGCATCGCCCCTTAATCGTCGATTTCTTGCCTCAAAGGTCTTGAAGACATGATAGAAGACAACCGAGTTCTTCATGTTGACCGCCGCCTCCAGAAACTTGCTCGCTGCTGCGTTCTCAAACTCGCCCATTGTTCGCAGGAATCTACAGCAATATTAGTTCAAAAAGGGATAGAATTAATGTACTATACTTAAGTTACCAGAAATTTTACATTATAAAGATCTGTATTTTGTTTTTTTAAATATAGTTAATTAAAATTTGATATATATATATTATATATAACTAATTATATTTGATTACTATATATAGCATGTTCAAACAAAATGTTTTAAGAAGGCATTGTGTTATTTTAGTAATTAAAGATAATTGTTTTAGTCATTTTTTTAAATTTTGGTAACTTTACCCAATTAAGATAACATTTGCATATAATACATAAATTCATAGTAGTAGCAGTAGTGTTGGTGTCTTTCAGCATCACCTCTTTTTTAATTTGGCGACACGTACGCTTAAGAAATCTAGGTGTTGGTGAAGCCACACTCATTTGTGATTAGTTGAGAGGGGAAGGGTGATGATTAAAGACATCAATCTTACTAGTATACTACTCATAGTGATAATAGTAATTGACTAAAATTATTAGAATTTCAAGTAATCTAAAATATCAACTATAAGCGCAATTTCAGCACCCATCAGCAAAACTAGGTCAAAAAAGTAAATTCCTCAAAAATATAACTAAAATTTACCATATATTATGACAGTTACAAAATCAGGTTTAGCTGTTCGGGTTAATTTCGTCTGTTTTCTTAAAATGTCGAGAGGGTGCTCAATATTATGAAGCAATCAAAACTAAAGAAGGAATCTGTCAGAGACAACATAGTTGTATTAAACAGTATATATTAAATAAATAATCGTTTTTTTTTTCTAAAAATATATATGTACTTGAAATATTTGTATGAAAATCATATTAATAATTCCTTAATTGGTAAAATGCAACAAAACAACCAAAAAAATTGGCTTAATTCACGATAAATTGGTCAAATCATTCGTATATAAATTATGACTTTAAATAACCTTTTATAACCATTGAGGAATTTCAAACATACTGACCTAAGCGCTTTGAAGATGAACTTCTTTGACAGAAGAACTTCCAGAATTTCTTCATTCGCTGTTTGAAGTCGCTGGAATTGAGAGAAAATAGGCTGAAGAGATGTCACAGTAGACAGAAGTTAACCAGAGATTTTACTTTAAGGTATAACTTAACTGATGTATGTAAAATATGTTATGTTATGTAATATTTACTTCACTTTAAATTTTGGATAATATGAAATGCCATAAATTGCCTTTCATAAAGAGATACAATATCTGTAATATACGGTAATTTAATCTTAAATAATGATTAGGAGTAAGAACTCTCAGGTAAGAATTTTATCAAAAGGCATCACAAGTTTGAAACTTAGATTATACGACAAATTCCTATGTCGAATCAATCATAACCAATAAATCCAATTCAAGGTTCTACTTTAGTCAAACGTATTTATTTTATTTAATATTCTACAATCTTCTGTGGTAATTAATTCATATATACATTAATATTAAATTATGTAAAACAAACTTTTATTGCACTCATAAACATACAAAAATGTCACATATATATTTTATTTTAAATTAGATTGGATACTTACTTATGTTACATATTATTTGGGCTTAAACACTAAAAATACAATACATCCCTGGTAAAAAGTAATTACACACATTTTATTTATAGAAATTTAAATTATAAATTTACATAAACCTTTTTTCAAAAAGCAGTTATACTTTTATGGCTAATAGTATATGCAGGTTATTTAAATATAACTAAATATATTGACTAGCTTACAACTTTATTATTAAAATACATACATGCAATATAGAAGTTGACACGCTATAAAATGTCATACAAATAATTTATTTTATAAAGGAAAATTTTCTTCAGTCAAAAAATCAAAACATGAGTGTTTCTGTTCATCATGCATGCGGAGATTTCAATAACACAACTTATCTATAACTTATTTATAATTTGAAACTGATTAGGCAGAACTATTTGTAATTATATTGTGCGAGTGGAAATATTATTTTAAATGACCAATGAAGCGCAATTAGATGGAGCACAAATACTAGTATAAAAATAAGATGCAACCAATAATTATTTAGATGTAGTCAATCATTATTATGGTAGAAATTTATTGTTAGTGTACTCTTGGGAAGCATGTAACTCTTCCAGTCTCGAACCAGTCGTTAGATTGAACCAAAGATCTATATAATTGAAACCATAAAGTAGTGGCTTGTTTATTAAACTAAAAATTAAACACAAATATATGAATTTTGAGTAAGCATTAAAGGGTTAACAAACGAATGCAAATATCAAAAATAGATTTTAGCGTATGACAAATCTATGCAAAGAAATTATTGACCCATCCTTTACCAATGTTGAAGAGAGGTGTCAGATGTAGTCAGACTTGTAATCGGACACTATGTTTCTGAACCTTTAATTTTATTAAACTACTCAGTAAAAAATACTGTAAGTTTGGTCGTTCTGTGGTAGGAACAAAATAAATTAAATTCCGATTGTATAACAAGCCATGAAATATAAAAGGACACTAACAATTATGGGAGGACTAAAGAGAAGAGCTTACAGTGAGCATATCGAGTGCCAGTTGGAATGAGGGCGGGTAGAAAGATTCAAGAGAGAGCAGCAGACAGGCCTGAAAGTTATAAATGAAAACCATATCAAACTTAGTGGACGAATTTATGTCATGTATTTAATATCAGCAAAATACAATTTAGATTTTTAAGACAATTTAAAATAAGTTGCAATAAAATAACTATCAAACACCTAAGCTTTTATAGGGGAAAATGCCCTAAGTTTTCTATTTCAATTAATTTTTTAATAGCAGTATACTATAATTATTTTGAAATTTTTATTTAAATGTGTTTTGTAACTACAATTCAGTATAAATTTTAATGCAGAAAAAATATTCAAATACATTTTATTTACGGAGAATACAAACATTACATACAAGCATTTCCAAGCTAATAATTAAGATTATTATTTTCTATTATTATACTATGAGTAATATAGCGTCATACCTACACTACAGTGGACAAATCATAATATAAAATACTTACAAACTCAGTATATATCCTTATTAACACAAACAGGTTCTTGAAAATATGACTAAACATTTAAAAAATAAAACACAAGCAAATAGTAAAAATAAATATATGTATACAAAAATGGCAAGTAATTTATATATAAGTAAATCGACTTTAAAGTTCTTTAAAATTATACAAATTGATTCTGCCTTGCACATAATTTCCAAAATATTGTAGTTAGTAACCATACATAGTAATGTGTAACAATCTCAAAGATGAATGCAATTGTTTAACTTGCAGATATATATATTTCAGCCAAATAAAGGCCATACGAATGCGGTTTCCCGTATCAGTTAATTATAACTTTATTTGTTCGAAAGCGATCCTAAATAGTTAAAGAAGTTAGCATCACATTATTCATGTACATGTATGTTAGTTTGTTATTCTAATACACTTTTGCTTTGTAAATATTATTCATCGAAATGCAGGATGTAAACTGTATTTACTATCATTTGCACATTCCCCGGTTTCAATTAAAATTGTTATGGGTAGTTAAATGTAAATGTATTTAGGTAATTATATCTCTAACAAATATGTATCATACCACTATTTTAAATTTATTTAGAATATAATTAATTAAAAGAATTATAATCTAGTTTAAAAATATTTAACTTTCTAGAATTTTTCAGAAAACAAGTTGTTAACATTTAAAAATATATAACTTCAGAATAAAACTTAACGATAATTATCATTGAAATATATAAAGTAATTAAGCGTTAGTTCCCAAACATTAAATATGTTTCCATTTATATTGGATTAATTTTAGATCAAACAGAATAATATATTAACATTATATGAAAGACCAGTACATCGAAGAGCCAAAAATTCTCAAGTTAATACTTTAATTATTTATTATAATTAATTATTTTTACGTTTTTTATAAATGAATAATATATTTTAAAATCACAGATTTTATTAATTTTATGATGTTGGGAGGCTTCAACAATATATGTACATATAATATATAGTGATACGAAAGAAACCACTCACTATAGGCTTAGAATCCGTGATGACGTGATATTGTATAAATTGGTGAAGTTGAAAATAGCTACCAGATCTAACCAGAGAGTTTACGACCAACTCGTAGACGAAGTGCTGAAGGATGAGACGAGAGGTCGAGGATAGAAAGAGAAAGAGAGAATAGACCGTAATCATAGGATCTAACCTGAACGGGGATTTCAAAGTTGTCCAGAGTGTGGATGTATTCTGTGAGAACTGACATAATGAATTTGTGCTCGATATCCTGAAAAGAATAGAGATAAACAAAATACAGATTCAGTTTTAGGACAGCGTTATCGATCACAAAACTACGAATAAATCTAAAATATCAAAAAATTACATTCAACCACTAAATATATACTGATGAGAATATACATAGAATGCTATAATAAATAACCTGGTTCCACTAATGAGCATAACACTAGTCTTACTTTATTGATTTTAATAATAAATATGTTTATGTTCTTTTAAAGTTGAGGTTTTCCTAAGTTTGAGCAGTGTATTAGACAAACAAAATAATCAGTACATATGGCAATATTGTGATTATGTTCTTTAGTTTTGGAAGATTAGCTCCAAACCATAGTATTGAGATTATTTAAAAGTACACTGAAATTATCATACAAATTCAACATAATTATTTATAAGAAATATAAATTATGATACACTGTTCTAAATAGTTAATAATTTGATAAGGCTATTAAAGTAGAAATATAAATATATAAAGTGTATTTCTATATTCATACGTAGTTTCTGTTGTTATTGGTTATACGGTTACTTTTAACAAGTTCTGAAAATATTACACATTTCTATTATACCTTCAAAACTAAATCTATAGTAAATAGATAAAATGCAGATAGATTCGCAAGTCAAAATCTAAAAGAAAGTTAACAACATCATAAAATATCGTTTTGAAGAGGCCCTTTTAGGTAGAAAGCAGGTTAAAGTAATTACTTTATATACCAAATCTCAATCGGATTTTTACTTTGTTCGTTATTTTATTTAAACACATTGTTGGCTACCAAATAATACCAAACACTACTAAGAAATATTATATGGAACAATACGTTAATGTCTTTATAACTTCATTATTTATTTATGTTTAGAAGTTTCCTTAATTTTCGAATATCTTATCAAATTGTGCATTTTTAATGCGCATGTTATTATATTAACTTATTAGCATATAATCTCCTGTTTTAGTATGACGGACCAAAGGGTTCAGTCACGTATATGTCACTTATTTATGAAATAAGTCACCTATTTCGTAAATAAGTCACTTATT
>JAYRBW010091215.1:0-21361 GCA_036023295.1 Invenusta paracnida
GGGACCGGAACAGAGGTAGAAACATCCTGCGGAGTCGAGGTAGAACAGGGCTGCACTGAAGAGGTTGTGGATAAATCTAGCGGAAGAAGTTGGTATTCAGGCTGGGTTGAGACAGGAGCAGGGTTAAGCAAGTCAAAAAGGGCATTTAAGAAATGCTCAAATTCAGCATAGTCCTCTGCAGTGTACTGTATCATATTGAAAGGAGAGCGTGCGATCGTTCACTAGCGTTAACAAAATCAAATGAGCCAAAACAGGCGCGCGCATTCCTTTTATACTCTTGCTGCTCTGTCATTGGCTGGTCGTACTCGATTCTGATTGGTCGAGGGGTGCGTGGGGGTGGGGGGGGGTGAGTTGAGGATCCTCCTCCTCTACTACTCTTATTAGACTAAATATTACACTAATATCAATAATTTAATTTAAAGTGTAGTTCATACATTTTATGGATAAATATGTGTAGGATGATATAAACTCATAGTATCAATGGAACAGTTACATGACATTTGAAAAAATAAATAATGTGAATATGGCTACATAAAATATTTTTATCAAATGCACAATGTAGAAAGAATCATATACCTAAACGTATTTATAAACTCTAACAACCTTTAATTAATTAACGCACTAGGTATAGTGACTATATAACACCTAGACATGATCCCACGCCAATAGATATAATTATAACATAAAAATATACACTGAATATATTGAACCTAAAATATAAAGGCACATATAATGCATCTAATAGTAAATTATTATTTTTTAAACGCAAACTTTTTTATTTTGAGTTGATTCATTAACAAATATAAATTAAATGTTGCAGTTTATAAAAATTAAAATATTGCACAGTCAATGTATAAATCCAAAATCTAAATATTGCACAGATAATATAAATCTAATTTTAAAACAAGCGGAAAAAGCAAAAACATATCTACTAGAAATATTTTTTGTTATAGTCAAAGCATGGACATCTAGATATTACTTACAATAGTTTATCTATAGAAGTCTATGGGTCAAACAGCTTTCTATTCACTGGGTAGGAATGTATATATGCCGAAAAGAAATCCTTTAACGTCTGCATTTTCTATTTTTAATTAAATATTTATATATTATATAAAAAAATAACTCTAGAAATTACTTATACGCGCATACCACAACAGTATACATCGTTATACTTTTTAGATGTTGCTTTTACAAATTACATGTAGGTACTACATATAATTAAGAGTATTAATTGATATTAAATTATGTTTTCAACTAATGTTTATTTATAACAACATATTTTATAAACATATAGCTACAATTATTATTCGTAAGTGACATTTTGATTATGCAATCTCCGTGAATATACTTTGTGAAATACTTCGAAATTCTGTAAATGTACACCGTGAAACATTCTTTGTATTAAAAAATAAAAGGATTTACTAAGTCTTTCCTGTATAATATATATATAATAATCATTAATTAATTAAAAACTGAAACTTATAATTAATAAAATAAGAGGCGATTAATTATAAAACATATATAAATAATTTATGTTTTATAATAATAACGTAAACATGGACATGATGTACCTACGTATATATACATCACATAGATTAAATATTTCAATGCTTAATGAGTTAAATTAAATCGCTTCAACAAAATTCTGAAAATTTCTCTCTCAAAATAATTTTGATATTTCTTTTTTTTCTAATGAGAAAAGCGGTTTAAACCATAGGGTAAATAAAGGGATTCTTTACTCTGTGGTTTATAGACCACATTCATTGTTATAGTCATTTTTAAAATGATATTTAAAGTTGCGATGAAGTTCATCGTGATAAAAAGTCAATTTTCATATTCCACTCTCAATTTTGTAAAATATAATTAAAGAATATTTCAAATTTATCTTGAAAAAAGGTCTGTATCATATTTTATTGTATCATGAATTATTTAAGTTGAAATATATTTAGTCGAAACAATTCCTATTAATAAATACAAAGCAAAATATTTTCAATCTTTCGTCTATTTTTATTTTATTTTAAGAAAAAACCTATACTAGCTTTTGATCATATTTTTGTTAAGTTTCTGTGTTTCTTGAAAGTAAGTTACCATAGGGAGTAAAAATATACAAACGCTCTGTGATAAATATAATTAATATTCATACAAAAATAAATATTGAATAATTAGACCTTTTAATAATATGTAGACTTAATAATACCATTTCTGAACATTTTCCATAGATTAACTTTTTAATATTGATATTCATGCATAATATATGCAATAATAATACACATAAATTTAAAAAATGTTATACAGATGAATTTTTCATGAAAATTATAAAACTATAAAAGATGCATAGTTTTGTCTTTTAGTATTTACATAATTCATTTCCCTTTAAATATTTCAATATTTACGAAGATTGACTTAGGCGCAGCATTTAATTTCTCATAATTTTGTTACTTTGGTTACCGCTACCGACGTGTTGATTATATATATAATCTTTTTTGAAAATGGTAATTGTTATAATTATATTTAAACTTTATTATAAATCTAGAGCTTTTTAGATAAGTGTTCAAATTTATAATATTTATAAATGCAGAAATTAGATTGAATTTTAGATATAATTATAAATGTAATAGTATTAGTAATACAAATAAAATATACATCCAATTTCAAATATATTATTATTAAAATTTAATATGCCTATTAATATTATTATTACTTATTAATTTAATATTATAATACAATTTCTGGTTGGGGTGTTGATGTTTACATTTTAGGCACACATTTAGTTTAGCACTGCCCTACTTTTACTTTTAGTGATGCAAAGAACTGCTTGTAATTGTTAAAATGAATAATTGTCAGGGTTGCATCTCAATCTGGGATGTTGCTAATAGTAATAGTATTAGTAGTAGACAGTACAGTCAGGTCTTAAAAATACACCTAAAACAGCTAACAGTAATGTGTCTAACTTTATAAATTATACAACTTTAAAATTAAATGTCTATTCCTAACTTTCAATTCTTATATTTTATGGAACTCTTATGCTAATAATATTATACATCTAACTAATATCATTGACAAATCCATGGGAGGGAGTAGAGGGATTGCAACCCCCTCCCCTGGGAGATTAAGAAAAAATGTAAAGGTTTTTAAAAATCGAATGAAAACAAAATATTTTAAATGCATTCTAGACATCAAAGCAACAATTTTCCAGCATTATGTGCTGATTTAGAGGCTATGCTGAAAGTGTAGCCATGCTGCCCCTTTGATGTTGGATTCTTTGTAATCCAACCCACTTGTAGTAGAAAAGCTGGATCTGCCACTGAAAGTGAATATAATTAATTTCAATTTTTAAATAGTATTTAAAGTTAGTCTGATCATTTAAAAAAAAAAAATTTTAAATAACAGATTTTTAAATAGTTGGTATAATAACTTAATAAGACAACATATATTTAAAGTACACTACTGTGCAAAAGTTTTGCAACAATTAAGAATTGGTAGCTACTTATGTATCATTCCACACTTATTAATCAATATAAGCTATTTAATAGCTTATATTGATTAATAAGTTGCTTTTAATTGCTTAAAGCACGCTTGTATCGAGCTGCATAGAAATGCAGCAAACAACCTGAAAATTATTACTCTAATTTCATTGGCTAATTGGCTGTCTGGGTCAGAGACAATTTGTCTGACCTTAACTGTATAGTTATTAAAAGTCTTTAAATTGAAATCTAATTACAGTTAGATTCAGTCATTATTTTTAGCATGAAAAATCTCCTTGTTGTTGGTCATGCTATTAGGATGCTAGGATGTCGCTGTCTTTTGTTGCAAGAAGGCTTAATATAAGGAAGACTTCAATACATAGATGGTGGCATGAGTTTCAAGCAACTAGGTCCTTTTCCAGGAGAAATTCAGCTGGTAGACCAAAGAAAACTACCCCTAAAAGCGATTGTTTACTCCATCGGCTAGCAAATATTAATTGCATTGCATCCTGCAGTCTTCTGCTTGTCTGCAACACCTAACAGAACTCCTTCTCGATGAATGGTGATGAATCCCTCAAGACTTCATTAACAATCTTGCCAATAGCATGAATAATAGAATTCAGACTGTGATTGAAGCCAATGGTGGTTCTACCTGTTACTAACACTACTTTTTTTTTGAGAATGCGTAAACTGCCCTTTGGGGCACTGAAAAAAAAAAAATTAAATAATAAACAGAAACACAATTAAGCATAAATTCATCAATTCTCAATCATTCCAAAACTTATATAATAAACACAAACATAACTGAGCATAAAATTATCAATTCTTAATCATTCCAAAACTTTTGCACAGTAGTGTAAACAGTTTGGCTATAGTATATCTGTTCTAATATTTATTTAAAATCTGATAAACTTATGCTAAATAGCTGTCTGTATAGGGGTTACCAAAGTTTAGGATTGCCCTAATTTTTTGTAAATTTTTTTAATTGGTTATCTAATACTTAATAGTCTTTTACAAGAAATTTACAACATTCTAACCCAATATTTCATATTATAAAGGTAGAGATGGTCTCCAGTTACTTCTCGTCTATTACAAATAAACTGTCAGTGTCATCTCATCTACAACATCCCACTAACCATCAATTAGTCACATAGTACAGTGATTACAGTATACATAGTATAATTTGCAAGGATTTTAATAGTGTAAATCAATATATTATTACCTCTAATATTAATTGAAAATTATAATTAAAGCACTCTAATTCTATAAATCATGATCATTTCTATAACCTGTTTTAAATGTCACAATAAATTAAAAAAAAGTTCTTGCTTCAATACTACTTCAAATTATATTAAAACTATATACTAAGATAGTATATTTAGTATATAAGATAGTATATATTTATTTATAATGTCTAATACTATTTGACTATAATTTTATGTTTATAAAGTAATTTTTTTAATGTGTTTTAAATCATCTATAAAAAACTATTAAAACATGTAAAGCTAAAATACTATTTTAAAAATATATCTTAAAAAATATATATTATTGTTCTCAAAAACTATATTAAATCACAAATTGTTTAAATAATACATATTAGTCCAAAGTCAATAATTGAAAATATATGCTTTTATTTAAGATGTTTATAGGATATATTATTTTTAGATCTAAAAAGTTATAAAAACATACTAATTTCCAACTAAACATGAATGATGAGCTAATAGTTATTAAATAATTCACTTCAGCTTATAAATTGCATACTTATTGTGTAGAATAGTTATATATATTATAATTATAAATTATAAATAAGTGATAATAAATAAATTTATAAAATAAATAAGATGATATTTTTTATTATATTATTATGAACAATAATACTATAAAAACAGAAAAAATGATTGCTATTCTTCAATCAAGGATTTAGTTTTAAAAGACATTATCTGGTATTAACATATATATAATATACAGTCTTTCTCATAAGTCCCTATATGGTTTATTATTTATCTGTCTCATTTATTTACAGAGCAATTAAATTGTCTTAACAACATGTGCAGCCTATTTATATATTTGTTATATGTATGTATGTATATTTTTTTCATTGGTTGTTTTATTGATTTTTTTTAATTGGATGACCTTTAACATTGCAAATACATACAAACTCTGTAGGGACTTATGAGACACTGTATGTACAAAAAAAAATCAATAATAGAAGCTTTTAATTTAAAATTAAATTTTAATATTTTTTGGTAAAGATGATGACTTACAGCTCTATTAAAATATTTAATCAGAATTACTTATATTATAAACATGATGACAATTATTTAAGATAATTAAATATTTAATGTTTTAAAATATCAAACTTTAGAAAAACAAGCAATATAAAATAATTATTATGAAATTGCCTAACAAATATCCAAAAAATATATAGTATAGATTAAATTAATAAATACCTTTAACCTTTATGTAAGAAAGCATATTATCTAATATTACAAGTATTATTGTAAACTTCTGCAGCTTCATACTACACAATTAATATTTAAATGGTAATTTTTAATATAATTACAGAAATATGATTTGTTTTAGGTCTATAACAGAACTATAATACTATATAACAGAAGATAAATATATAGTTATCTCCAGGTTAAATTGATATCAGAATAACATTTTAAAGCAATTTATAGGTAATAAATTCATATCAAAATTTAGAAAATGAAAAATGTATATTATTTAATTAGCCAAATCAGCCCTATGGCTATATTATTTGAGACATCAATAATTCAATTGCAGCAATGATGGCAAATTAGTCAATAATTAATCCTCAGAATTTAAAATATAAAAAATATAATATTCAAACTTTATATAGCTGTTGGTTAACTTTTTGAGATTGTAATATATACCTTTGTCAAAAGGTTAAATCATTTGTGTGTATTGGATGAATAGAACATAGTGGAAAGATTTTGAGTAACTAATATGTTTGTTATATTTATATTTTACCAATTTACCAATTATTATTTAATAAACAAATATATACATATTTATACTTTATATGTGTGTCTTTATATTTATGTCAAACTTGGTATAAATAATATATACCTTTAATTCATTTATATCCATTTATGTACCTTTTATAATATATTAATTGTATAATGAAATATTTTTTACATTTCAGTTTAACTATTTTTTTAAATATAATTTTATTTAGGTATTTATATTTAAGTAACATAGAAAGAACAATTTATTCAAATAATTCATATTATTTTGACAAAAATATATTATTAAATATAAACAAATTTCATTATGTATTCTTCTTCTTGGCTTCCTTTTTAGAGCAAAAAACAATGTTCAACTTAATGAACTAGTTAGTTTACAAACTTCAAATCAATATATTATTTTGAAATATAGATTAAATATTCTTAAATCACAAAGAGGCACTTTATGTAAAGTAATTGTGAGCCATACTCTTTATTATTTTGCTTACAGAGAAGGAAGGCAAGGCATTTCATCTGACCTATGCCGATAAATTAAAGCTGGTAGCCTACACAATGCAGATCAAGCATGGCCCCTATGATCCTGCACATGCTCCCGATACTGGCCTTCTTGATGTTGTTGGCAGAGACAGGAAGTATGTCCACTTGGTCTGGTATAACCAGTTTGTCTAGCTGTCTATGCTGCATAATAAATGTTCTGACATTTTTATGTACATTACTTTTTTTAAACTAAATGCAATGCTATTCTGTGTGAATTTTGCTTAATAACAAATCATTTCTAGGTAATATTGTAACTCTTATCTAAGAGTGAGTTAACTTGTGCATTCCAGGTCGACCTGGCAAAAGCTGAAGAGCATCTCACGCGAGGAGGCTGTCAAAGGCTTCCTGGACCTACTGGATTCCCTGTGCCCACTCTTCCAACACGTTCTTGAGGCTCTTCAACGTGAGACTGAAGAGAAAGAACGACTCAGGTACCTACTAACTCCAGTGTTGCAGAGTTGTGCTCTATCAGCAAATAGATTGAACTTCTACTTTTATACAATATGAGGGTTGTTATATAGATAGGAAAACAGTGTGGAAATAGTTTTCTATAGCGGAAGATGGATGTTGGAGGATGCTCGTAGGATGTTGCTGAATGAGGATGGTCTAGTTACTCTGGGGAACATTGTCTAGTGACAGAATTAAACAAAGGTGTCATCTGTACAAGAACTAATCTTTCATATGAACAAAAACCGATGATTTCGGTGTTGAGGAGTATTTTGCAGTAGTAAGACCAGACGATTTCAGCGGATTGTAATTAGAGGTCTCTGATTGAACCATCCCGAGAAAAAGAAGCGATCTTCATAGTTGATGACTCCCGGGAAAGCAACCTACTGCCACACTTACAGCCGAATGTCTCATGATTCATCACCACAACAACAGTCTAACTCACTGAGCCCGCGCTCCAGTCAAAATGACATGACTGGAAGAACAAACCAGGCAGTTCAGATCTAGCTCTATGTGATTTAGTTTTGTTCCCAAAATTGTTTCATGTAAATTATTATATTTGAATCTGGTGAAATGTTTGATTTGAATTATTTTTTCATTTACTCGTAGTCGTAGAATGCTGATTGAAGTAATGTTATCGATCGGTTACTGGTGCCTCGTGGGTGGCGTGACTTTTGCTTCACCCTCCAGACTTTAGCAGATTAATAGAGTCTGTGTAATATGCATTATGTTACACTTGACTATGCATGCTGTGTAAAGGAGAGTGGAACATCAAAAGTGGGGGTTTGGATCCCGTATCGCTATTGGAAGCGAGAGAATAATAACATTTTCCCTTTGAGAATAAATATGTTCGGTAGTTACCTAACAACAAACATTATTTTAGTTCAAGTAAAATAAAATGCAAAATATGCGTGACTAATCCACTGGTTAATGAATTAAACTAGGTACTGTCTGATCACAGCTAGCTGCAAAGCTTTTAGAAGCTGTATAATTAGCATTTTTATCATTTTACTTAAAATATATTATCTTACTTTTCAATTCTTTTCTACGTAATTAAAGGTTTTTTTACATTTGACACATTATTATCTCAGTGGAATGTCGCAAAGTCCAGTCGGGTAAGTAGGCGTACTCTATTCAGTTCTATAAATTGCACTTCTATTGTACACATTTTCAATGTGCCCCAGATTCTATGTAAGTTAAGCCTATTCTTATGAATTATTACTTCACTTAATTAGAAATTCTCGTCAGTGTTATATTTCCTTGTGTTATTCTATTTAACATAATGTGTGTATATATTCTGTTTTATTAATCTGCGCTTAATTAGTTTGCGTGTTTTTTTAATCCTTGACACAAATTAGGCCTCTTCTAGCGTATTTTTCCTTTAATTTTTCTAGAATTTTGTGGCCTTGTTAAGTTCGTCAGTTTTGCTTTCTGTATCATGGCTCGCTGATACACATTAGTCCGATTTGGAATAGTTTCAATACTTGCAGCCTATAATGACAGGTTTATAGATTATATCGATTGAAACTTTGAATATTACGCCATTTTTACGACCGATCAATGATACTGAATAACGCTGGATACATGCATCAAGGACAGTGGCGCTAAAATGACAACCAAGAAACGAGCTTAATAACAAAACATAATGCAGCGATTTCATAAAATTTATATAAAAATGGTGCCTTAATGATATTTTGCTTCTGTCTATTAAAATCTGTATAATAGATCAATATGTACGATATTTGTATACAACCTTTACAGTTCATACAATTTAGAGTCTAACGAAAATTCTTGGATAAAAATGTTTCATTTTAAAACTATTGTTTTCTTAATTAGTTTATCTTTTATTACACGAGCTCCTGTGCATTTTTAAAAATAGGCCATCTTCGGTCAAGAATTTGTCTGAATTTCAACTTATTGAGTAGAATTTTATGATATGGCGGTTAATCTTAGCTACTTTAACTATTTAAATATGTTAGTTTTCGAATTATTAATAGAAAAACACTTAGCTAAGGCAAATTATAATGTAGTTTTGTATTCTTCTTTAATTTGCAAACACTATTGTTTTATTTTTAATTGAACACTTTTAGAAGGTAGTTAGACGTTAATTTGTACTATTTTCGTTTTATAACATTCTAAATGATAACTGAACAGTGGATTTAATTGATTTTCAAAACCAAAATAAAGTCAGTAACACTTACATTTATTGAAGACGCAACATATACCGCTGCAACCCACAGAACTATAATTTATTTGCTCTTCATTGAGTAGTGTTTGTCCAGTTTCATACCTCAACATATTTTGCTAATGGTGCTGTTGGTTGCACCAAACATGTTACGCTTTTAATAAATATATTTTTATTGACTTTATTTGATAATTTAAGATTTGTTTAGTAATTGTCCGGCATCCTATTATATCAGGAAATATGTACTTTATTATTGCACGCTGAATAAACTACAATATCTTGTACATACACGTTTTTATTCATGGACAATACACGTTTTCAAGAATTATTTTTGCCACTAACTCTAATTAGAAAGCTATAACAGTGCAAAAGTTGCTGCATAATACATATTTTATTTTAAAAAAATGTTTTGTTTTATAATGTGAACTATTTTTTTTCTTCGCTGCTACGTTTGATGACCTTTTGGAGTGAAATAGAGTCTCACATGTTTTGAAACAATTTTATTTTGCACTAATTAATTGTCGCCATTAATAACTGTATGTAAAGTATATTAATAATAACCAAATTAATGTGTTTGCAATACAACTTCGTATAACATAGTTCTCTAAACAATACTGTGGCGTAAATACATGGAGTATATTTGTGATTTAAGCAAATTCAAACTAAATAAGCGTAGACAGTGGAAAGAGGTCGTGTTGACCCATGTTCTTACTCTGTGTTCTTACACGAGCCTCTTTGACCTCTGTAGACGCGAAGAGGAGCAACGGAAAGAGCGAGAGCTGGAGGAGCAGAGGAAGAAGGCAGCAGCAAGCTCCTCTCAACTGGAGAAAGCACAGTTTGCGGAGGCTGTGCACCAGGCGGAGCACCTCAGGAAAACGCAGCACGAGTGAGTTCCGTTCTGTGTGAAATTCTTGCCAGTCCCACAGGAAACCCGTAAGATTCCCAATTAGACAGTTCCATCTTGGTTCTGTGTTAAACTCTTGCCAGTCCCACAGGAATCCCGTAAAATTCCCAATTAGACAGTTCCATCTTGGTTCTGTGTGAAATTTTTGCCAGTCCCACAGGAATCCCGTAAGATTCCCAATTAGACAGTTCCATCTTGGTTCTGTGTGAAACTCTTGTCAGTCCCACAGGAATCCCATAAGATTCCCAATTAGACCGTTCCATCTTGGTTCTGTGTGAAACTCTTGCCAGTCCCACAGGAATCCCGTAAGATTTCCAACTTAGTTCTGTGTGAAACTCGTGCCAGTCCCACAGGAATCCCGTAAGATTCACATTAGACGGTTCCATCTTGGTTCTGTGTGAAACTCTTGCCAGTCCGTAAGATTTTCAATTATACATAGTTCCTACTTGGTTATGTGTAAAACTCTTGCCAATGCCGCAAGAATTCCGTAAAATTTCCAATTAGATGTAATTGGTTTTCCAAGTGATTGTCTGTTTTTACGAGCTTTTGTAAGTATAATTTGCCTTTCAAGTTTAACACGTGTCACTATTGTTAAACTCCTTTCTTATCAATCTGTGAATTGATTGAGTATTGATTTATTTGTAGGGCTCAAATTCGCTCTGCATTAAATCAGCAGACGATTGGTCAGTTCAGACAGTATGCCGAACAACAGTACCCCAAGGATTCAGCAAAGGTCTGTTTTATTTACTATATTTAGTTGTTATTCTCAGTTAACTCAGTTAACAGAATGTTCTAATTGTAATAATTGGTAAATTTCATTATTTTTCAAAATTTTGTAAATTTATTTAATGGGTGGTTACACTATATAATAGTTCCAGTAATATATGTACGATTGGTAATTGTGGTCGCTTTTCCGTCTCATTCCAGCAAGAGGAATTGATACTGCAGTTGCAAGAGCAGCATTTTCAGCAGTACATGACTCAAGTCTACCAACAGCAGATCAATCGTCAAAGGCAAAACTGTGACGAGGTATTCAGTAGTAATAGAATACTTTCAAAAAGGCAATTCTTAAATTTCTAATATCTAGAGGTTGCTGGTAGCTAAAGCAACTGACTATATTATGTATGTATGAAAAACTACCCTCGCACACCTCTTTCTTTGCGGGTGTAGTCGACAACACTGGTGAATGGCTGGAACTCCTCGGCACCAAAAGATTCGGATCAACATTTCCAGACAAGAACGGTTAACGGAAACGCTGAACTGTCCGGCGCCGCCTCTGCAGAGCCGATTGAAATAGGAACAGGTTGGTAAATTTATGCTCCTGATTTACACAAACTTATCAGATTCTCGAACATAAAAAATATAATATGCAATATTCTATAAATAAATGCGTAATACATGGTCTACTACTCATTTACTTCATCAGTAGTACATCTCATCAACACCGTATTCTTTAAAGAATAGTTTCAATATTTTGAGCTGATTTTCTTTTAACACTTTTCTTCTTCTTTTAATAGCAGAAATGGCGGATCAGTTAATTTTGCAGAATACTGAAAGGCAAAGTGGGTTCCCCCTTTCCCTACTAGCCGCTCCGAGTATGTGGACGAGACGCGATATTGGGGAGTTTAAAAGTGGACTTCTTGATGACAAGGACGCTATGCTCAAGATTGGATCTGGGGAGGTTGTCACGGTAGGCTGTGGAAAGCTGAATTGTCATTGTTTCTTTTAATAAGCAGATTAACAATTGAATTATCCCTTTAATTTTTTTGTAGTTCATATTAAATTGAAAAATTGCCAGAAATATTTTTTATAAAATTGGTCAAAATTGAATAATATTTTAATTTTTCTTCATACTTTCTACAATTGTTCATGATTTATTATACGAAAATAATCAATACTCGATTTAAAATTTCATCAATTTTAAGAAAGCTACATTTTTTACAATGGAGTATTTCGTAATTTTTTTAAATATAAAAAATGTGTTTTCATGTGACCACCTTTGGGTGCTCACTCGTGAATTTGTCACTTAAAGTTATATAATTTTCTTTTTTATTTGATTAGAGTAAGTTTACTGGTATTCATTCTTGAGGAATTTCCCTTAAAAGCTTTTGGATTGGGTAGTACTCGAAATAGTGCAAAATTAATTGAAGATTTCTGTCAAATGGTACTGATTATGCAATGTATTATTTTACTTTACTATGCGTAATAAAATATGTTATCATTATAATTTTGTTTTGTTACCAGAAGGCCTTTATTTACAATTATTCTACTTTATACTACTCAAGTAATATATTGCTCAACAGCAGTATAATCCATACTAATATTGTAATATATTGTCTCTTTTCATTTATATATATCACTGAAATTAAGTGTAATTTGACATGTATAGTTAAGTAAAACATTATTAGTTTGTTATGAATGACAATCAAAGTAAATTACATTGGCCTGGCTTTCTTACTCGTCGATATAACTGTACATAAAATATATATCATTAATCAATAAATATTCGTGTTTCTGCTCTGAATTTACGTAGTATTCGTTATCCTCGTCTGAGCATGTTTGAGTATAATAATTAAAGATTGATCTAATTTCATTAATTATTGTTTAATAACAAATAATATACTAATTATCCCTTTAAAATTGTATGCAAATTAAGTGGAGCTAACCTTTCCAACGGGGCCGTGTATAATATTATGTAATTGCACTTAACTATACTACTTTCACATTTCAGTAGTAGTACATATATTAAACTCTTGCAGGTCCGCGTCCCCACCCACGAGGAGGGCTCCTGTCTGTTCTGGGAGTTCGCCACGGACCACTACGACATCGGCTTCGGCGTCTTCTTCGAGTGGACAGCCTCCAAGTCGCCGGTGGACAGTCATCACCGCCGCCACCCCAGCGAGGAAGGGGAAACTAGGAATGGCGAGAGCCGCCTGCCAGCTGTGGGTGACGTCATCACTGTCCACGTGGCGGAGACGATTTCCGACGAGGAACACGAGGATACTTGTACGGACGAGGGGAGTCCCGCCCTGGCCTCGACGCTGGGTAAGATGGATATTTGTATTGATCGTTGAGAGCCGAAGTATATTTAACTCTAACAATAAATCAATATTTTAATTTAATTAATTTATTATTTTGGTGTGCTGGTTTAAATGTTTAAAAGATTTTAAAAAGCGCTATTATCGCGAATTGTCCATTTTTTTGTCTCATTTTGCTAACAGTCATGCGTGCATCTGTGTTGTATTCGTTTACTTTACATGTTTTTGGAATGTTCGGAGTTTTGTTCCACTATTTCCTCTGAAAAGAGAGGTTTTTGAAAGAACAACGCCACAAAAAACAAGGGATGCATTAATTGATAGCTGTCTTTCAAAGTGCAAAGTTATGAAAATATAATTTAGTTAAAATGACAGAATTTATTTAGATTTTAACTATTTTCTTGTTAAACCTTGTTTGCTTTGCAAGATTGTCACCTGCACTCGCCTTGTGTCTTTGTTCTTATTTCGGAGTTGTACTATTTGCGGGGAACTTGTTTGTGCAAAAAAAAACTAATTCTTTTGCGCAGCAGGAATGTTGTAAAAAGTGGTCTATTCAATTGTCTATAATTATCTATGATTAGATGGAGTGGAGATTATTATGGCGGAATAAAGAAACTCTGATTAAATTTCAACTAATTGACTACTGTTGCTTAGGATTTGCACCTCCTCGCTTCCCTTTTAACTTCCTCTTTTTTTTTCTCTCTCTCGTTAATTGAAGTGTTTCCCGTGCTAATATAACATAGAATCAAATCCCCTGGAAGGAATCTATACACTGCACTGTAGCGTCTGTTATAAAGATTGCGCTGATTTAGATCTGATTAATGTGACGGTGCCCTTCTGGCTAAAGAGACTGCAAATGACAGGCTCGAATAATTATTTTAATTTACTAATTATAATTAAGTTGTGAGGAGTTGTCAACTCCCCTCAACAAGTTGTCATTTCGTCAGGCATCAACGAGAGACTTGCAACTATTTACTCGGCGTTTTCGCTTTCTATCAGCAAGCACCCAAATTGTTACTCAAGTGTTATAACGGCACTTACCTTGGCGAAATATTGCATGTATAGAGATTGGTGATGCAATTTGCTTCTTATTTTGGATTATAATAATAAGCAGAATATTTGTGAATACTTGACAATAAGTCTTATTGTGAATTCTCACTTTATGTGCTCTGATTATATCCCAATGTCACGTTTTATAATCGCTATTGATACTTTCGGATAACGAAACCGAATAAAGATATTCGGTTTTATTTTTTGGCTTATTTTAAATTCGGAAAGAAGTCGAATGGGCTTTATAAGATTTTTTAAAGCGATTGTAATCATGATATAATCATCTCAATTGTTTGCTTATTATTTAGCAATTATGTATTGTTCAATATTCTAGCTATTCGTTGTTAAATTATTGATTTGCGTCTGGTATTTACCAAAACAAACTAGTGATTTCAGAACTAAGCGTTGGAGCCAACACAGATTAGTGTTTATTAAACATCAGAAATGTTGGTTTTGATGACGTTTGGATGTCTCGTCTGTCTTCGTTTAGTCATTATTCCATGTTGAGAAACAATTTACTGTAAATATTTACTGACCTTCTATTTAGGAAGTGTTTCTCAAAAGTTTACTGTTTTACAAAATACGTTTTTGTGAAGATACTTGTTTAATTGTATCTTGTGAGAGTTTTTTAAACTTGATTTTAAGCGTTGATATAACTTCAATTCCACCTTATTCGAACGGGGCTGTAGTTAATTGATTTTATTGTAATGCATTTAATTGGCATTTGGTCCAGAGTTGTAGTACCGTCTAATAATTGCTTATATTGTGTAATAATTGATTACCGGTTTCATTTAGTGATTTCAAAATCAATACTATTGATCGACCACATTTTAATTAGATTTGACCTTATCATGTTGTCCTGTTCTATATAATATAGTGGTTCGTGTAATTTTAATAACTTTTTTGCCAATAATGTTCTATAAAAGAATCATTGTATATTGAATATAACCAACCCATTCTTAATAACTCTCGTACGCAATTGTATCAGTCCTATGTTCTCAACCTTTCTTAATATCATTTATGAGTGTTGTAGTCAATATGTATATAATATGTCGTTCTCATTATTCAAACCTGTATGAGCTTTATTTATTGTATTAATGTGCTAAATAGTATATTTTCTGATGATGTTCGTATATAAGGAAGATACTAGTTGAAATACATTCTATTTATTTCTTGTATTGTTATCTTTTGCATTTTGTTAGTATTGTGTTGTCCTTTTGTATAGTGAGAAATAAGTTGTATTAATTGATTTATATTCTTTTTTGTAGCTAGTAATCACTGAACACAACAGTCTTTAACCATTAAGTACATGAACAATTTGACCACCAACCCGATGACACTAATTCTAGAGAGTAGAGAAGTATAATCCACGTCGCTTATTCTAATTACTGGTTCCAGTAATATACGGTTCTCTCTCTGATAAACTATAAAGGTATACAGCCACTTTGGCACGGTTGGGCACGCATCACTGGTATAAACACATCTTTAGCTTTAAATACGAGATAAATAAATCATTTTTCGCAAAATAATAGTTGTATTTTTACCGTTATTTCCAAAATAACTTAATTAAATTGAGTTTAATTATCTTTAAACAATTAAATGTCAGCTATGCATGTTGATATTTTAGTGCTAAAATTTTATTCTAAATCGACGAAATTGATAGGTTTTCTGTGTTGGATGTTTTCGTAATATAATTAGTGTTTTTTTATTTGTCGTATAGAGTTGAAGGTAGTTCATCAAGTGCTTAGTGCTTGCTATCTTTGCCAGTCACTTACTGATACTCTAAAAGGGAAATCGTCCTAAATTGTTGAAATAATTGAAATTACCTATAATTTACTGAAACAGTCTTGATTGTCTTTTTCGAAGGCAATTTTTAGGAAATGAGCCTTCGGCAAATTCCTCCTTGTTATATGCATCATTAACTTGTCTCCTCTTTTTTTCCTTTAATTTCCTAGTTGTTAGCTATTCTAGGTGCGTAGAAAAAGATTTTCCTTGCCTATAAAACGGCAAGAAGTAATGTATTAGGTTCCCCTTAGGTTCTGGCCTTACCTAACACAATAACAAAACTGCCTCCGCTTTTCGTGTCACCTGAAGTAACATAGTGCCGCTTTTGTTCACACCCTCGCTGAATAACGATTCAATTTTGTCCACCCCGGGCTAGCACCGCTTTTTGTTCGTAGTTGAGTGTGTTTTTTGTTCCAGTGGCAGTGTATTGCCACTTTATATTAATTCGACGGTGAAGGATATATATATCTGACGTTGTATCTAGTTTTTGTGTTGAAGGTCTTCACGTCGAGCAATGGAGGTGAATGGAGCCTGTTTGTTTGTTTCAAATAATGTACTAGCTTAATGGTTTGAGTGCGTTACATAATTTCCACGAACATTTGAACTATAAGTTTGTAACTTTGTTGAAATGATATTTGGCATTGGAGGACTGTAGTCGGTATTAATTACCGCATTTTTTATTCAATTTGTGCATAATTCTATTTCTCTCGAGCTCTTTTTCGGTGTATATTTAAAAAAATACTACTGATGTAGTAAGTAAGTATGAGTAGTACGTACATTGATTCTGTAAATGTAACTCTCCTCCGTCCACAGATCCCTCCACGGCACCATCTCCTGACACTTCAGCTGAGGGCACGCCAGTCGGTCCCCTGGACGAGATAGTGCCCGTGTACAGGCGTGACTCTCACACGGAGGTCTATTGTGGCAGTCATCAGTATCCTGGCAGGGGAGTCTACCTCCTCAAGTTCGACAACTCCTACTCCCTCTGGCGCGTGAAGAGGCTCTACTATCGAGTTTACTACACAAAGTAGAGACACCACTCGCCTTCTTGCTCACTCTCTCTATCTCTCTCTCTCTTCCTGGCCTCGTTGTAGTGCCATAATATCACAGCAACTATATATTCATGAATAACCTACATTAAGTAATTTGATTAACTTTATGATTTTTTCTATCAGCTGCACAGTTGACTTTCTACAAGCTTCTACTTCGACGCTAACATGCTCTTAATTGCACTTGGTGGCTATTGCGCATTCGTTAGACAACAATTTGTAATTATTATCCTGGCCAAAGATAATTGATAGATTAGATACCAAACGCTCCTAAATACTAATTGCAAGTACTTTTTATGGGTATATTTTAATTATTCAACTATATGTTCAGTACTACTGCTTTTCTGTAAGTAGTATATGTGTATAACACTGTTAAAAACAATATTTCACAAGTTATAATACCCAATAAAATCGAAGGAATTTGCAATTTATTGAGCCTATTATTTAAGTATGACGACATTGTTGTACCGTGTTTAATCTATTTATTATCTTTGATTATTACCATCAGTTGAAACAATCGACCCATTTGCCATCATGTTGACATTCTCAATGCAATTTCCTACCATGTTTTATAATTAGAGCTCATTGATATTAAAGTAAAGCCATTGGGTATGCTTGCACATAAATACCTGCACATTTTAGACATTCTTCTCGTTATATCTGCACAAAATGTAGTATAAAGGTCGCCTATAGAAGAAACCTACACAATATTATTTATTACAAAATAAAAACTAATTTGTAAATATTACTGCCGCATAAAGTGACTATCCCAGTCAGTCAGTTTCCTTTACTTTTCTCGATATATTGATTGATAGTAAAGCTGATATATTCAATTGATCCGAGTTGCTCTGTAGTGTACGAAGATTTGATGCCTTTCTTTTTAGTTATTAATTCCCCTTGGATTGAAGCTTACTTGTAATGGGTAGACATGATTGCACGCATGAACCTCGGTCCGTAGTCTCCGTTGACAGTAACAATTCCAGACAGAAATCGATAATTTATTCATTGATTGCTTGGATCATTCTTAATTCCCGGTCATTTATCAGCTTGCTCTTCAACCGATGACTACACACCTTTTTATTTACCTCTTTTTTTTATAAGCTGTCTATAAGCTATCTTCCCTCTTACATACACATCTCTTTTTGTTATTACGTAATTGTTTTGCGCGTCTTTTTATTTTGTTCGAGTAAAAGTAAAACGGTGGACAGAGTTTTTGAAAAAAAAAACATACATTTGAAGTGGTGTTTGCAACGTTTGCTTAATATTGAGACAAAATGTATTGTATTAATTTTATATAAATTATTGAGACAGAGAAGGGTTCGATATTCGTAGCACTATTGAAGTTGTATAATATGCCTGTCTGGAGACAAATTCAAGATCTGTCATCAACCTAGGGGGTGGGGGTACTTCTTGTGCTTCTCTTTCTATTTATTGACGTATAATTTGTTAAACGTGCGGTTCTATGCTATCTTATAAAGACAGTGAACATGATATATACATACGTGCCGTGCCTGGAGAATGGCAACTTCTATCTATACATATACATTCTTCCTCATCTTCTACCCCTCCCCTTTTTGCCATAATATTATTGTGTACAATATATTATAATGATAATGTTATAATATGCATCAATAAAATGGAACGCGCTGGGTGGTGTCACAAAAGAGCTAAAACCGCCTTTTTTATTTTCAATTATTTTCCTCGTATTTGAAGCTGTTTGTCGAAATGATAGCTTAAATGCGATATTTACTGTTAGTTAATATCATTTACTGTATTATTATTGAAGTATAAGAATAATGGACATGTTATTTCGCGTCTGATGTCTTTGTGTCTATTGATCAGTTTAACTCACTGTTGTTGTAATAAAGATTATAACCTGTTCGAGCCAAGAAAGATATGCAATTAGTTTGAAGAAAGAGCTTGTCTATATCGAGTGATGCATTAAGTCTCGTTCGCTGAGCGTTTGAATGTTGTTCAATTTGAAATTAGATTTTCTTTCACACTATCCTTTGTACGTAGACGATATAACATTTTCCAATTTATATGTCTTGGCTTCTGTAAAACACGCGCATGTTTAGATTAGTATTGAGAAATTAAAATTGCCTAACGATGTAAAATATTTGTTTCACTGTTGTAGTTACTTTAGAATTACGATTTAATTATAAGTAAGTGTTTACGATAATTTTGAGAACAATATAATTTAGTAATTGTATTATCTCAGAATTACACTGGTAAGAGGGCTATTAAGTTTCACCCTAGGACTGAATAGGTTATTAATTGTTAGCATCCGCATAAAATAATTGAAATTTATAACTGATTGTTATATCGTAATAAATCTTTTTACCGACAAAAGAAAAGATTTTAATTATTGGAATCGTCTTTTATTTATTATATGAACTGTCGATATAATTTAATAATTGCATTTTGCAAAAAACATTAATATTTAATATGCTACATTAATGTATTAAAAGAATGAGTTTAATAACATGAAATCATAATATATTCAATAATTTTACCGCTAAAACGCATCAAAAATACATAGTAGATAATATGTAAATAACTACATAAATAAGAAGTAATGTATTAACAGTGACGTATTCAGAATAAAACAACAGACACAATAAATTGATGGATTAACTAATTTTGATACTATCTAAATAATATGACGCCTTTTTTTAAACGTAAACAATTTTTATTTCAGAATAATAATGCACCATTTATTAGAGAGTATAAATAATGAAAGTGCACTGATATTTATTTTATGTATTAAGTGATTTATTCAGACTTCATTTTAATTGTATACATAAGATAAGTTTCTATCGTAAACCCAATACGTCAAGCCAATCGTATTACATCTTAGATGGAGAATAGATGTGTATGTCAAAGATTTTTTGTGCTTATTGCTGCGCTGTCGTGTGCAGATGAACTGTACAAGCAAGTCCGCAATTAGGGGATTAACAGTTCATATAAACGGCCCTATTGCAATATCTTACCGCTTGATTGCATTATTCCATTGTGGTGAAAGTGCGCATTCACGCTATTGTATTTCAGTTAGCGCCATTCCATGAGTGACAATATTGTACAGAACCGAGCTGTTCGGTTGAATACCTCGTATTTAATATATTGACGGAGAGATGACTACAAAGCTATAATGGAGTATAAAACATTTTAAAAAGAAAACTGCCAATATGAGCGAATTTATAACTGGGTAACGAAAATTAATGTCGATATATGCGAATTCTACTGTATAATGTTTATTATTTGATGTACCAGCTCAAAACGAACTTAATAACTTAAAATTCAACAACAATAGGTATATAGTCCAAACATGCTATTGGGAAATTTATGAGCGGCGTGAGGCAGTCAAAAAGATGATAGCAAGAAAGAGTTACGCGTAATGCTGCATAGAGAAAAATATGAAATCACCATCCCCGGAAGTAAAAGAAAGTATCCTGCAGGTATGGCAGAAGCACATTTTGAAACAGGAAAACCAGTCGCTTGCGACAAAATGCAAGCCAACAGTTCCTCAATACTGACGTCAGGAGCTAAAGCGGCTGACCCTGATGGATGTACGATGGACAAGGGACAAGCCAACAGTTCCTCAATACTGACGTCAGGAGCTAAAGCGGCTGACCCTGTAGGAAGAAATATCGCACATTTCTTCTGTTTGCACAAACAAAATTGAAAACTTCCATTTGCACTTTTCTTCATTTTTGCACACAACCTATCGATTCAAAATTTACATGTAGTATTGATCTTGTGAATGGCCATCAAAATGTTCTCGATTTGTATACCCCAGATATTTATTATGTCATTAAATTACTAATTAATATATAAGTACAAATTTTACTAAATGAATATTATATTTAGTCAAACTTCTTCCGATTGCACTAAGTGCAATTGGAAGAAGTGAGT
>JAYRBW010091226.1:0-21358 GCA_036023295.1 Invenusta paracnida
GTAAAACTAATTTAGTTTTAATATTAAAAAACATAGTTAGCTCAAGTCAAATATATTTTTAAAGGGCTAACACATTTAATGCTTATTTCAATTCTTTTATGATATGAGCAAACACACTTTTTGCCATTTTTGGCTAATAATAATATCATAGCTTTTTGTTGTATACCTATTTTATCTTGATACTATATAATATGCTATTTTATGTTGTGTTTCTTAAAGCAAAATAAAGATATTCATAAATTAATAAATTATTTCCTAGCTAGTGCAGCACGCTAGCACGCAGTAGCGCACTAGTATTGTGTAATTTCTTTCATTTCACAAATTAGTTGTCAGCCAATCACTGAAAGCTATTTTTAAACAATCATTGATTTAGTCTATTTAGTACTTATCGCTAGAAATAATTGTTTTGCTATTTTGGATAAAATCCTATCATTTTGTTTACGTTTTTAATTTTTTAAAAACGCCAATCTTATTTTTATTTAGTTTATACGGTGATTCTAACAGTATAAGTTTTGTTCTTACCAAACAAATAGGTAACTCTATTTTACGCTAAAGTGAGCTATTTTTATAACGTGTAAGATAGGAAAACAGTGGTTGCTATGCAAAATCTAGATCCCTAAAAACGGTTGCTATGTAAAAAATATCATTTTCTCATATCTGGGACATTTCCAATATTTGTTGAAAATTTCATCAAAATCTATCGAAGTTTAGGGTATGGTTTTGGGTCTGAACAAGAAAAAGAATTAGAAGAATAATGACGAAAAAATCGATGTTGTACCTTGATATCTTGGATTCTATAATAGTTATGAAGTTGAAAATTGACTCACTGATACATTTTCGGCGGCGCTCTATATGATAGAAGTTAATTCATTTCAAAATATAAATTAGTTTTTAAATGGTAGCGGTTTAAAAAATGACCGTTCTTCTGGTATTCTAATATACCTTCTGTACGTAGGTTTATCGCATGAGCTAACAACCTACTGCCGTAGGTTTAGATACTATAGATATATTATAATAAATAAATAATAATATATAATAATAATAACTAATAATATATAATAATAATAACTAATAAATAATAATAAATATTCTTAATAAATAATAGTGATTACGTATTATTGGAGTATATGCAAAAGCTAACAGTCTGGTTATATATTTACACTATTAATAATATACATATATGTATATGTTTACATATATATACATATATATACATATATATATCACCGATATTTATTATTTTAACATTTTTTAATGATTAACTTTCTGCTCCTTTAATAAATTGCCACAATGATTTGCACGATTTGTTTACTATTCTTTAAGTACACGTTTTTACATTTTTTATTGGAGCAAAAATTAACATTAAAAAGCAGCTAGTACAAATTCGATTAGTCAATAATTGTTATCTATTAACAAATTATTTCTTATTTTTGAGCACATCGATTTACTGTACTCTCCCCCACCTTTATTGTTTTTCTATTTTCATGTGAATTAATTATTGCCATGAAATGTCACTTGACATTTTGATATGAAAGTAATAATATGTTTTCTACTTAAATATATAGAATATATCAGTAAAAATATAGTTGTCCTCCATTTTTCCTTTAGCAAAAGCAAGATGTATACAATTGAAACATATTTTATTTGAATATTAAAACACAAATATCGATAAATACCTTATTATAGTATTAGTTGAGCTGGTTTCAAGAAATAAACGTAAAATGCCAATTTTATGAATATGTGATGGTGTTGGAAAACTCAATTTTAAGAAAAGTCATGAAAGCATCTATACTACTGCTTAACATATTTCGCATAGCGTAGTATGCGTTTTCATTCCAAATTCACTCTTCAATAAAAGTAGTGTCATGATTAAAAAGGGGGGGGGGAGCTGTCCACCTACTCGTGAATATGGTTAAAGTACCTCATTACAATTTGAGAAATTGTAAACTAAATTTCAAACGTAACACAAGCTTTTAACACGCGAAGGAAAGAAGGCGTATATATAGTTTATTTTGAAAATTGTTTTCCTGCAGTTTTTGTAAAAATATTTTGTAATATTAAGAAATTATCGGAAATTGTGTCAACATATTTTTCTACGTATTAGTTCTTTAAAATATAGCTGATTTCTATAATAATATGAATAACCAAAATGTAGATTTGTGAAAACAAGCTATGTGTACCTTGTATGTATAGTACATATAGCATTCTATAATTTATATTTATATTTCATTTTGATTTGTTATTTGATATTATAAGCTCATCTGAACTTAAATAGATACCACGGTGATGTAGTACAAAATATAATTGCGTTAAATTATCTTGGAAATATGCTACCTACAAATGATCTTGTTAACATCTTCTAGCAAGTAGGTTTACTCCTTTTATTACGTTTTTGTTTTATAACATGTACCACATTTTTTTGGTGTAAACTTATATTCATCAACTATCAAGCTTGTTAACCAAATTTGTTGAACTCCCTTTTAAGGATCATGCTAGACTTAAAATTAGTTGATCATTAATATTTTGTTAATGGATTTTTAAAGTTTTTTTAAATTGTTTTAAAGTGTGATAAAATGTAAGTTTTTTAAGTATCTTTTTCTAGTATCCAAAAAACTGAAAGGGTGGTAATTTTGTAAGACTAGTGTTGAGGATTACTATTAGTTACAAAATATCTAATAGTGAAAAGGCTTGTAAAATGATTTGGTATTATTTTGTGTATTGGCTTCGAATTGGAGATATTGTTACATAAAGCTGCAGAATCTCACCATGATAAAAGCTGCAAATTGCTATTTGTTTTACGTATCGATGTAGGCGCTGTATAGTATATACTGTAAAATGTCTTTTGACTTATATAGTATATATTATGTAGTTATGCATATAATAGTTTATTTGCAGGTTCAGGCCATGTATATCTATGGGTACAAAGGTGCTTTAATATTTTACTAATTGGCCATTATACTATTATTTGTAATAATTATACTTCTCCTTTATCAATGTTATTGGAGACATTTATGGACGGTCTATATTAATTGACACGTTATATCAAAGACATGTATTTACTTCATCAATTTTTGAAAGGCTATTATATAAATATGTATTATGGTAGTTTTAAAATTGCAATACGTATAATATTATCTGTAGCTTTATTGGAACTTAATTTTTGATAAATAATTCCACAAATTATAAATATTTATTCTACTGCAAATTTAATGTATATATATAATATATATATTGTATCTGTATATGTATGTATTATTATAATTGATATTTAATACAACTACAAAACTTAATAAACTTTATTGCATGTATGTTTATTATTAGATTTTCTCTTTTCTAAAAAAAAGCAATATTGTTAGTATTTCGCTGGCAGACAACGTACTATTAACCTCGCTGATATCAGCTGCGTATATTAAGATATAAATACAACACAGACAATTATATCCCAGTCATCGTAATATAATATAATATATATATGTAAATGTAGACCTCTATTTTTTAAACGTAGATATAGAATCAAAATTTGTATTTGACTGCTTTCCCTATATGTAGTAGCTGGACTGCCAACAGTGTTGCTTAAGTAGATATTCCGTGCTAAACTTATTTTTTCGTAACTGTTTACTTTCTTGACATTCACAAAAGATTGCCAAGAAAGGTGATAGTCCTTCTGTTTCTAGCCTTCTGTGTGTAAGATAAAATCCTACCTCCCATCCTTTGCTTTCTCTGATGGTGTTCATTCTTGACGTCAGAAAATAGTTAGTAAGTAGGATGTAAGTTCTTCTCTCTCTCCTCTGCACCCTCCCTTGTCTTTTTAGTTGCACTTCTTTCGTTTTATTGAGATTTCTGGTGACCTATATAGTCTAACATTGATGTCACACTCCGTCAATTCCGTCTGGTAGTGAAATGGATTGTTTGACAAGACTTTGTGGAGTATAATATATATTGAACAGTTGTACTATTATATCAGAATTGACCAGAGTTTTTCGTAACATTAATTCAAAGGAAAAGGGCAAAATAATAATACACATGTTTTGCAACACAGACTATAGAGGCTAAAACTTTGTATGTGAACATACCTTTTGGGGAAATATTTCAAATGAGGTTTATAAGATTGACAGGCTCATGACGCAATAAAGTGCAGAAAACTTATCTTCAGGGGGATTTCAATATTGAATTGACTTTTTAAAGTACATTTGCGGTTTTATACAATTTTTACAGATTTACAAATATTTTACAAATATTAAAATAGCACGAAACATTATGTTTAAATACCAAAACAAGTGTTATTATTTTGCTATGAACGTTTGAATAATATCTTAAATATGATTTGTGGGAAAACCATTTAACAATTTAGTCCAACAGATAGACCAGACTTAACTGTTGACCATTGTCGAATTATAGCGTAGTTGAGAAGTATATATTATAATTATAAGTGTTTCAACACAATTATATGTCTACTTGAATATAATATAATATAATATATAATATAATGTTTTAAACTCCCTTTTTTAATAGCCATCATTTCGATTATTATAATATCCTCAGTACTATTTAACGCAGAGCATATTGAAATTATCCTGTTTTAATACTTGCTGCTCAGATAACCCAAGATCAATACATTCAAAGCTACGTATGTCTTTAATATTTGTACCAATCGTAATGATATACTTATGTATAACCCTGTTTATTACACGAATATTACTAGCATTGCGGTACCTATTGTTTTTTAATTTGATTTACATTTACTTTTTTCTTACTTTGCATTGATAGACACCGTCAATGACGATAATTTATTTGATCATTATTCGATTAATCATATTATATTTAAAAACATTATATTATGTAAACGATTAATATTCGATATTTTACCACCATTAGAGTTTTTATTTTTGAACTGACCTTTCATTTAATACGCCGTAATATAAAATAGTAGACAATGTCAATGAGAGGCAAGATTTTGAGTTGTGGACTGCTGAAATAATTGCGAGATAGGAAATTGTAGATCTCCATGATCGCCTGAAGTGATAGAGAGTGTGTGTGTGTGTGTATAATCATCAATTTACTTATCTGTTCAGCATGTATAGTATTACGGGATTAATTGCTCGGAGGTGTTGTGATGTAGAATGCTGTTTATCTAGATTATATTTTGAAGTGGTTTTAAAAAGAATTCTTAGGAAGTTGATTTTAAATTTAATTTTACTCGTGTATCATATTGAGTTTAGTCAGATTAAAACATTGATTAATCGTTATCATATAGTATTTTTTTAATAGTATCCTACTTTTTGCATTTGATTAAACCACTTAGATACCAATTTTTCTAGTATTAAGTTGAATAAAGTGCAGTCGTATTTTTCGAGAAGTTATGTATATTTTACGCATCTTGTTATTCAAATAAAATACCTTTTATATAGTACTTTTTTTGTTTAGTTTTGAGCTATTTTATCGATCTCGAACTTTTTCACTGAATGTATTGTTTGCGTATTCTTCTAATAGATTATGTACTATTTTATTCCATGAAGATGATAGAGCCTACTTATACGGAGAACCTCCTTAGACACCCTTGTATAACCTATGAATCTCTTTCATACATATATAATGCAGGATCGGCATTCACGAAAACCAAACCCCAACACGGCTGGTCCGCGGTCATTATCAAGGGCTTCTTTCGAGTGCTTTTGATGCCCTTTTGGTACACCTACTGGCGACAACATACATCGGCTCGTATTGCCAAGTACTTCCTCTTCCACTACTGCCTCCAGCTTCTCCAGATCTTTCTCTTCCTCGAAAAGAAGGATTCTGATGAGGTAATGACACTATTCAATATTAAGATTGTGTTTAAACTTGAGTTAAAATCTAATTTAAATGTGTTGGTATTTTCTTAAACTTTTTGAGGATTTTTCAAACGATATTCACACATTTTTAAGAAATATATTTTTAATATATTTCATTCTCGTTTTTTTAATAGTGAAACGTAATTTATGCAGATTTTAAAGGTTATATTTTAAATATTCTGGGTATTTCTGGATTAAGTGGATATGGGTATTTTTTTAGAAAAAAGGTTTCATAGTGTTACAAGCTAAACATAATTCATATTATTGCTTAATATATGTAAAAATAAATTGGAACAAAGCAGTCATTAAAATATAAGTATTTAAATATTATTTGTAAATATACTTAACTAAGTATATAGAATCGGTATCAAATAAATAATAGTTACACAATAAATTTGCAAATTCGTCATATTATATTGTGTTTTGGGTTACTATTTCTACTTTACTTTGAACAATTAATCAATCTACGTCATTCTAAATTTAGAATCCAAATTTTTGACTGCTTCTTTGTAGTCGAAACAATTAGTTTTAGGTTTAGTTTGTATTTCAAAAAATGTCCAGTTTTGATTTTGCTAATTTATTTGTTGCAATATGTTATGATATTTTCTTTCTATGAAACAATTTTTGTTCATTATAATTTCAACTTTGTTTTTAAATTACAAAAAAATATCCTAAAGAATTCGTATAACATATTCTATTTTCATTGCGGACATTGTCTTATTCTTATCGTATTTAATTTACGTATAGCTCTTTTACAGGCTTGTCTTATGCTTGTATTGTAATATAGACATAAGTCCTTGTATATAACGAGGGAGGGGATAATGTTATTCTGTTCACTAAAGTTTAATAAATCTTAACGTCTAGACTGCCTGCTTATGTAACTGCGCAGGCGCATTTTCTTAAAGAGCCTTAAAGTAATAATATAATATATGTAGTAAGTCTAGTTCCTAACAGGCAATGTGTGCGTTTCTCTGAAAAAAATAATGACTATAAATGACCCAGAACTGAGACAAGTTCCGAGTAGTTAATTATTTCGGAATTATTATCTACTTATTACCTAGCTGTACAACTAAAATTAAGACAGCGCATATAACTATACTGGTATAGTGATCAAAATAAATAGTCTGGCTTCAATTTCAATTAAAAGGGCCGTTAAATTGTCTGAAAAAGGTTTACAAACAAAGAAATATTTGAGTGAATTATAACGTTATTAAATATAGAACTGTTTAAACTATCATTTATAGTGTTTCTCATAAATATGTAATACTAGCGTAGCGTCTATTTAGATAAATGTTTTTATATTTAGGTAAATAATATCTTACAATTAGCTTAATTTAACATGAATTTAATTTTTTTAATTATTTGAAATAATTTTTATGGTGAGTGTATATTTTGTACATTGTGCAATTGAAATGCATATTGAAATGTTTTCTATCTTGTTGGATATACGTAGAAAAAAGTTATGGTACTAAAATATAATATCTATTTCGATATAACAAAAAGAATGGTGTTATATTATTCGGTAAATCTCAACATTATATTCAGAAATATTTAAATTATAATATAACCACTCTTTAACCAGTCAAGTAAAACTAGGTTTCCACATGAAGTTCTGTTTAATTTCTATGCAAAAGGCCAGTCTTTCTTCCAAACTTGTTATGAATATCTACAATACTGACTCGTGTAATTTTAAGACATCAGTAAAAAATGTCCGGTTGACTGATGACGTCATATCTACAAATAGATTGTCATATGTTTGAAAGCTTAAATATGAATTTTAGTATTTTGATATGCAAATATTTCATTAAAAAAGATAGATAACATTTTTATATTATTTGAAATCTAATAATATATTTCTTAAACAAAAATGTCATATAAGTTACTAATATAGCTCAAAGCCATCAATTAAACATAATTGATTGTAGTTATTTCTTCTTTTTAAAGTCACTTAATTATTCCTCCCTAAATATTGGTTTCTGATTGTATAACTGGTCTTATTGTGTCAGTGAAGAAGTGTTATTTTTGGCTCGCTGTGTCATCTATGTATGGACAGTTCTGGGATTGGTACTTATTTATTTAATGCAACTTATTCGACACTTCCTCTCAACCGCAACTAGTACCTAGTTGTATGCAGTATGCCACTTACCACGCTTATGCACCTTCCCCCTTCCACTTAAAGGCCTCTCTCGAGGAGTTACTGGCGCCACTTATCCTCTCGCTGGCATTGGGTGTTCTCCACGCTCAGATCATCTCTCCCCATGGCTCCAAGAAGAAGAAGCTCCCCCAAACACCCGAGAAGTCACGTAAACCGGGTGGAAATAAAGCCAGGACGAGGTGAGAGAATTAATGAGGCACCGATCCTCATCGGCAGACTTCAATGTAACATTAACCAAAACTAAAAATTGTTCACTTTGCTTACAAGTTCATTTTGGTAACTTACATTCTCTCGGATTAATTTTAATCTTCTGAAATATGTGCTGAAACCTTTTTTATTGATGTTCAGCATATTAATTTATTATGGTAGGCTTACACTTAATTCCATATTTAAATACACAATATGTTATAATGTTTAAATTATTGAAATGAAGCCGGACGCCATTAAGTAAAATTGTTTATTTATTTATCTTTATTTGATTAATTTATTTACAAAAAAGTTTTGAACATTGATGTTTATTTGAAATTCGCAAGAAATCTGACTAATTTTTGTGTTATTGTAATTCGTAATAGTTTTGTTTTAGGTAATTTAACTCTCCACTGTAAATCAGTATTGTTGTTATTATCACTGAATGAAAGTTCTTGTCGTGGTCACGTTTAATCAAAGTTCTCTAATTAAAGTTTTGATAAATATGAACTTTTTAAACTCTACTTTCCGCCATCGTGCGTTAAGCTTTTCTTTTTATGTATTATCATGTTATGAATTATGTTTTATTGAGTCATTGATAGAAGTAACAGTACACAATATTTATTAATTTACTTTGTATTGCTAAGATCGGACAAAAGTAAAATCAGTGTTAACGCTCTTTTAATTATCAACCTGTAGCTCTGTAAATATTATTGTTTTCTGTGACAGTTTGCAGCGTCCGCTAATCGATATTTCACTAATTAGTTTTACATTTTGAAATATTACTGTCTTACTTTACTGTTATTGATCTTTCTACTCGTTTTTTTCTGACATATAATCTAGTACAATGACTATTTCTCTATCTCATTATCGGGCATCACATGTTGTTGAAAGTTTAAGTATTCTTTGTTTTCATTTTTTAAACAGATCTAACTTTATTATGTAGTCTATTGATTATAGTTTTATTTTAAGTTAAAATGTATTTATTTATTTGAATCACTTGTCTTATGATAATATCTTTAAATCATATCTAAATAATTAGATTAACATTTTTAAATATATTAATATTCCCATTGATGGTCTTTGTCATATTCAATTCTTGAAATATGCATCCAATTATATTTTTGCTCCATAATATGTTTTTTTAATATTATCAAAACCCATTTATTATATAGCATGTGACACTAACTTTTATATCCTGTATTGATTGGTTTTACAAATTAACTTTTTTAAATATATAAAATAATATTTGTCTAAAATATTCACAAAGCTGAGCAGCATTTCCTATCGCTTGTATTGTCTCTTCTTTGTTATTTTCTTTCTTTCTCTAGAAATAGGGATTCTCTCTATAAATAGAGGTTTTCTATAAATCCCTATAAATAGGGGTTAAAACTAAGAACATACAAGAATTTACAAAGAAACAGGAGTATAGCGCAATTATAATTGATTTAAAGACAACCACTTTATTTTCGATATTGGTGGAAGTATATTTCTTCGTTTTAAAAACAAATTAATTTATCGTATAATTAAATATATTAATGTTCTGCCTGAATGTGGCCTTATTTTCTGTCAATTTTCATGGTGACACAAATATTGTAAGCTACTAATATTTTAGTGATTAATTCTGTGACTATTTAAAATGCAATTCTCTAACTAACGCCTTTTGATCAATATTTTACCACTCTTTACCACTATTTTACCAGTATTTTTGATTATACTTAAATTGCGTATTATACGTTCTTGTTGAAATATAGAGGAACTATTTAAATCACTATATTATATTATTATTATTATTGAGGAGCATAGATTGTAGTTAACAAGTTTATACAATTCCTCATATTATTCTGATTATCTAGTCTCGATGGCAGTATTTTAATAATTAATATTAACTTCAAATAAAACTATTTACTGATATCTAAAAACAGACAATAAAAAATCACCAACATAAAATATATAGCTAGTAATTCTAACTGGAGACATCAGGTTAAATTTTAGTCTGTCATGGTTTTATTTCACTCATAATTTTCTTATGAAGGAAACATAACGAGTCAAATACAGTCAAACAGTTTCATTTCAGATTATCTTACCAGAATGACTTCCATCTTAACCTAGAACAATATTATTTTTAAAACAAAATCAATGTGAATTTTGTTTTATCCCCTCTATATGAAATTCAGTATGATATACTCAATCTTTTTCCTATTTTTGGTTTTTGGTTTTTTCCACATGTTTAGCAGTTGCCAGAAAATATACCGCGTACCATGCGTATTTACCTCTTTTTAAAATAGCTGTAACCGTAACCACATCTTTTAATCCTGTTATCTTTTTTTGGAAATTCAAGAAATTAAAATATTTTAATATTTAGAGATTGGTGTATAAATAGTCTTTTAATTATATTTTGTTGGATTTAATTATGAATAATTTTTGTCGTAAAATGTATTTTTCAGCAACTTAGCTTGAATTTTTCATTTTAAAGTTGTTTGATGGTTATTTAAAAAGCGTAGTATTTTGTACGAATGACCCATTATGGAAGTCAGCGAAAAATAAAGAAAGTGATTCTCAGAGTGTTCGAAAAATGAATGTTTCAAAAAATAAATCATCTTGAAAAAATAAAATGAGTGTCCTTTTCTATCATCACAAATAATATATGTATTGTTTGTTATTTCTAATTGTTCTGACTGTAATTAGTAGACGTGAACATTCGTTTATGGATATATTGTGTATATGTATATATGTATATGCATCATTTAAAAATTGCAATGACGTTTCTCTTGATAAATTACATTTTTTATTGCACATAAAAGAATAAATCAAATATAGAAAAGCCCTGTCTCCTACTAACTCCGCCTAACATTTCAGACGCCGTCGAAAGGTGAAGTCTGATACCTTGACAACAGCTACAGAAACTGTGGAGGAGATGGATACAGAAGCCGTGATTGAGCCGACCATAGCAACAGCCTCTTCTGTGACGTCCACAGCCGCTACCTCCACTGCCACACCAGTTGTCATAGGTGGGACCCCTCCACCGCCACCTACATCACTCGGTATGAGCCTCTCGGGCCTCGTAGTCTCTTCCGTTGGAAGCGCCAATGAGGAGCCACTGTTATGTGACGTCCTTGAGCCGACTGTTGTCTCGGTCACATCGCCAACGCAGCAGGAACATCCAGCAACGGTAATAGAAGAAGATCCCGGAGTCGACTCAGATATCAAGAAGTTTATCGATGCCAAAAATAAGAAGATCCCGGATCCGGTATCTTATCCAAACTGTTCCTTGGATGGTGGAACCACTATAGTAAGTTAATGGGTAATACTAATTGAAATATTAGTCACTCTAGAAACGGTAAGCCGATTTTATCCTTATATTTTTAGTATTTTGAAAAAAAAAATTTTAATTTGCTATTTAATAAATCAATAACAATCATATAAACATAACACTACATTATAATCCAAACATTGTTGTGTTAAAATTGTGTAATATTATATATCTTAAGTAGACAGCGGCAAGGCGTTTTATGCTCTTCATTTAGCATACATTTTATTCTTACTATTTTAAACTAATTAACCGATATGATATATTAACTAATTAAAAAGACTGGTTTACCCAACATTTTGGCCAAAATCAATGATGCTAAACTATGCAATGCAATATTCCAAAGTATGCGTCTTCGGTTGTTTTGGGTAACAACAGCACACTGAAATATATAAAACAAAACATTTTGTAGGAATTATTGATGCTTTAAGAGAAGCTAAACATTATTAAAAATCGATAATTAATTACTCTTTAAAAATTTGAATAAAATTCGTTTCCTAAAAACAAATGAAAAAATCAAGAATAATTAAAATTTCGCTTCATTCTAACTACATTCTAGTACAAACACATTTTTGAATCACGCGAAATTATTCATTGTGATAGAAAATCTACTATTTCTTAAACTTATGCATACATTCATTATTGAATACTATCTTTCTATCCCATCTCGCTGATATCAAGATATAGAATCTTTATGATATATTTTATTTTATTGGAAAGATCGTATTTTTATTACATCTATTATCTTTCTGTTGGAAATATTTTTGTTGACCAACATAATATAATTGTTACTTCTAAATTGTCTTAATAAATACGAATGGAATGTAATACATATTCCATTGAAAGTGCAACAGAAAGTGGATATTTCACACGGAGTTGTATGTATTTTGTATAGAAGCACACTCTTTCACAGTAAGTTTATTCTGAAATATATGACATTGTTATAGGAAGTATTAATATTATAATGCCAAATCTATGTATGTACCTATCATAGTAATTACTTGGGTTTATATTTTCTTTAAAAATTGAAGCAACTGAGTATTTTTATTTTCTCTGTCTCTTGTCAGCCTGGAGAGCGGCGTCGACACAGGTCCTTTCGTGACCCTTCTGGTGGCCATAGTACCACCTTTAGTACCAGTGTCTCCGGTGGAGGTATTATCCATAGTAGTGGTATGATGCGGGGCTCTCGACTGGCACGGTCACAGTCTAACACGGTCACTGAACCCGGGAGCTGCCGAGTCTCTCAAGTAACCAATTGCAACGAGATACACCGGTAAGGGCAGTTGACTTGGCGTATACTCTAAACATTCGAGAAAATTGTACACATTTCTAAAAATTGATTATCAAATCCTCAGTTTTGTAAATTACAATATTGGAAGTCATTTCTTAAAATTATGCTCACTACAAAAATCTAAATTTTAAAATATTCTTATTATTATTTTAAAGTTATCTACAAGGTATAACCATAGACTTTAATTGAACTAGCTAGACGTATCACAGTCGGGAATTTCCTGTATTTTCGTTTTCGGAGTTTCGTTTTGTTCGGGTGGCAGAAAGCTTTGGGATACTTAAAAATAGTAGTGAACATTCTCTTACAATTTATGTGCTGGGGTGCAAATATATTTAACAATTTTTTATTTATAAAGTGTGCTGCTAAACTGGTTGTCGTTTACAAATTTGAGAGGTAGTACACCCACCAGAATACAAGAGCTTATTATAAAATAAGTTTACAAAATACAGTTGTAGTACATCCAGATAGACTATATCTATAGCTTATTATAAGCTTTTGATATCGCTGTAATTTATCAAAACTATCCTATCTGCATTTTTCGAAATGTTGTGAAATTACATTTAAAGAAATTTATAAGTTGATTATAAGTAATTCATATGTAGATAGGATAGTTTAGAACAAATATATCCTCTTTATTAATAATCACAATTGATAAAATATTTTATCAGAACATGCACTAGTGGTACATAGGTACAATAGAATCTTCAGTGTAGATAGGATAGTTTTGCAGATGGGATAGTTTCGATGAATTACAGCGATATAATGATTATAAAATAATGAAGATACATATCTTTTTAATAATTAAACGTACATATAGAATCGTATAATCGATTACATTTCCGTAAGAATTTAAAATTAAAATATTCCTTTTCTTATTTTCTTTTTACAATTTTTATAGAAAAAATCCAGATGGGCTCGATTTAAGAATATTTGGGTTAACATCCCAACACATTAACCGATTGCGCCACACAGATTTTAGTAAGATGATAACCACACAACAGTCTAATCTAGAAAAAGCCCCTGTCTGTAATAAATTATGCAATGGTCTTAGATATATATACATACATATAATATATCCATGTATATTACCCCTATACAACATAGGAAATTATTTGCTCATAGCTGAGTAAATGATTATAGGCAATGTATATATTATGACATATGACTGTTGATTTATTAAATAAAATAATCCTTTTATAATTGTCTAGATTAACGTTGCGAATTTTTTTCTAAATCTAGCATTTCTGAAGTATACATTCATCCACATTTATTCAATCAATAACAAAAAATGTCAATCTTAAAAATATAATAATGACCTTAGTTCTCTTTTAAAATTAGAAATTATTACTTTTCATGCAATTTAGTAATCCACCGGTTCGTTTTTATATGATTATTTACAATATAGAGGAGGAAATCTTTATCCTGTAGGGTTTAAAGATGTCTAATTCTATCGTATTATTTGGTATTGTTGTATTTCATTATGAAAAATGTAAAAATGCAAACATCCAAAGCGCTATAATTTTGCCACCCACCATTTTTATTGGCTGATTTTTTGGAATTCCCTGATAACTCTTTTTTAGTTTACATTGATGTGACGTGCATCGTCTAGTTTTTCTACTTAAAGTCTATTGGGCAAAACCTATAACTATCCTGAAAGCGCTTTTCGAATAAAGATATTAGAGAAAATACCATTGTGAATGATTTCTGCTTGTAAACTATCTATATGTGATCAAATTGCTTTACAAAGTTATATTTATTTGATAATGTTGCGTTGACGTGACAAAATTACAAATATCAACAGATTACGCTTACGATGTCTAGACTAGTTTATTGGTACATGGTAACTATGTATTTAAGCAAATTTAAAATATTGATCTCGTATTTTGAAATTCTTATTGTCCACATGACTTTTTGTCTAAGCTTACGGCAGTAGCTTATGCGACCAACCTACGTACAGTAAGTATTACAGCGTATCACAGGATACGGCATTTTTAAAATACCGTTTAAAAATATTTAATATTTTGAAATAATTATATTTTTATCGTCTAGCTTTGCTACAAATTAATCCACATGTCATGTTTCATGTCAGAAAGGAATATTGGCGGTTTATATTCATTTGAAATAGGATATAGGATTTCGGTTGTACATACTTAACGTTTTTGTGTCAAACTCATCTATGATTGAACTATGTTAAACTAGATGTTATGCTAGATTTTCTTTGTAGACAATTTAATAAATTGAGATTTTTCCTTAAATTTCTACATTAGTTTACATTTCATCGGAAAATTGTGCACCAGCTTGTCACGTTTAAGAAAGCATTGTATTTACTTATTAATAGGCTAAAAGGAAGCACAAATATACATAATTATAATATATTTATTTATGTTTAATATGTCCCTAGGGAGATAAAAACTTTTTATCCCGCAAATCTTTCAAATTCAATTAAAAAATAATATATACAAATTAATCAAATTAATATACAAAACAATTAAGTTTGAGATGTATTATATATGGTTAATTTGGGGTATAGCGATACAAAAACTTAATAGTAATTTAGTTGTTATAAATTAATTTTATGCAATATTATAAATATAATTATCAAAAACATACGGTAAAATTAGAAATCGTCAATTGACGGGTTTCACTGTTATAGGTATATTGAAGTCTCCACTGTTCTAATGTTAAGTAAAATTGCCACCACTGATGAGTCATCGCTTTCGCATGGAAGTATACAGTGTTACTATTCAAAATACATTATCGTCTAGGAGACAATTTAATTATACCTGTATTAATTATATAGAAGCAAAATATGCACATTATATGATAGTCAATTATATTTTTATCTCTCCAGTGATAATTTGTTTTCTTCAAAGCGTTGCGCTTTGTATTAATATTGAAGTGTAATAGATATTATATATAATGTAATAATTAATAAATGTTTCCTTATAAATATTGAAGGAAAGACAAATGTTGTCTGCACTTTAACTCTATTTTTACCAGTTGCAGCACTGTAAACTTTAAGATGAAAACTCGGCAAGTGAATAAAAATGTCAAGTTTCTAGTATAAATGGGCTAATATATAATATGCGATATCTGTACTCTACAACCTTTTGCAGATCTCATTCACGACGTTCTGAGTCTGGCGAAGATCTCGAGGCAGTAATGGCGACACGCTCTGGTACTAGTTACCGGGGCGATGATGATGAAACGCGGATGACACGGCGACGTCAGTATCGACCCGTGGCTACTCTAAGCGCTGTCGGCTTTAATTTGGATCCAGGTGGGCTGCTATAAGCTAGTTATAACTCCTTCAATCTCAGTGGCAAATATTGCGGGGACTTATGAGGCTCGAGCATCCCCTCCCCCTTAGTAAATTAAATATAATATATAATATCCTGATTAGTATTGTACATATATTATATTTCTATGCTTTTGCTATCTATATTTTTTAATCGTAATATTGGGTTCTATTTCGTTATGTACCACTCAGAATGATAGAAGTATTTGGTTTAATGTACAATAAAAAATGACTGGCTATTAGTATTAATTAATACAAAATAATTTAACTGCATAGTAATTAAACCGACGAATCATTTAATTATAATTTACTTGTAAAAAATAATAAATAGATAAATTGTGGATTCCTTCATTTGGTTTTACATTAGTGACGCAATATTGATATTTAAAAAAATTCTATTTGCTTAAATGTTAATAATTTTCTATTTGACTCTGTTGTTAGTCTATTTCGTTCTTAAAACCCTGAATTCGCGCCTAAACCTTCAAACTTCAGGGAAATCTTACTCAGCGGAATAGTGTCACTTATATATTTATATAATATGTATTTATATATTCTATTAAATGTGATTAATTCACTATGAAAAGCTGATTTATACATATAGTTTGTTACTCCACATTTTTACATAGTCAAAATAAAGTCACAACACTTATAAAATTTGGATGAATTAGTGGCTTTTTATTTCATTTGGGAAATGTGTATTTTTTATCAGCGTATAATATACTGTCCTGTGATTAGATGACTGTGTTTATTCCGTCAATGGAGATATTTTGTATTTTTAATGTACTGTGTTGAGCGTTGTTATAAAAAATTATAGATTTGTTCAATTAATACAAACCCTCTTTTTTATTGAGGATTATATTGTAACTTATGACTCATCTAAGTTGCATAACGTATATTTTTTAATATTCGGTAACTTCGAATAACCTTGGTTAGCGTCAGTATTATATATTTACAATTTACAACTTAAAATCAAGATAAGTATTATTTTCTTTCGATACAGTTAATTTTAAATTTTAATTGCACATTAATAATAACACTAATAATAAGTGTATTGATTGTTAAAATGTAAGATTTATTGTTTAAGTTAAAAAATCATTAAGCGCTGTACTTGCCTTACTTATCTTTAAGATCTATTTGTTAATTTTATAATTTAATTGTGAATTTTAGTTAAGATCTATCGGTAGTTTATATTTATCAATTTTTCTAAGCTGCTTTCTTAGAAAATACATTTTGATATTCTTCAAATCGATAAGTCTCAGTTTCACTTGCAACAAAAAACTTGCTTTTATCTTAATTCAATCTTAATCTACCAATTTATTTTGCGATTTGTGGTATTTAAACAATTATTTTCTCTACCCTAATTATAAAATATTTTTTATGTTTGTTACTTCAAATCAAGCAGTAAGGTAGCTATTCTATCTTCATTGATATACGAAATTAAACATTTTATATTAGTATGTTAGGCTTACAAATTTTAACTTTACAGATGAGAAGTATTTTGATTTTAGGGCGTGACAAGTTTACAATTTCTATCTTAATATAAGTCTATTCTTTAACTTATCCACACATTTGTTTAGTTTATATAATTACAGTTAAACAGTTCGTGTTAATATTGTAAATAGTTTGCTCTACATTTTAAATTATTTTGTCGATAAAAGGTACTTTCATAAAGCGTGTAATTTATGTTAAAGCATATTACAAACTATATTTATTATTTGAAACGCAACTATAGTAACTAAAATAAGTTTTATTTTTAGAACTAATATAGCCAATTTTCTGATTTTAAAATAAACCTAGAGAAAATTATATTATAAAGGAGTATTAGTGTTACTGATACTATATTGATTACTTTATAGTCTCCTAAATAATAACTTCATCTACATTAACTTATAGTTCTCCACAATTTTGTTTAAGAATAATTTTCTTTACTTCTCATAATTATACAGAAGAATAGTATATTATATGATTTAGTATATTGTCATTATCACTTGTTTTATTTGATTTCTTTTTGTACATTGTATGGTTATATATTTTGTATATAAATAGTGTTTTTCCATGCTTGCTATAAATATAGATGAATCTTGCCCTGTGTTAATCTTGTGATTTTATGTAAACACTATTCTATTATTTTCGAAATTTTAGTAATAATGCTTCAAGCTTTCGTGTTTATAAAAATGCACATGAAAACTAAGTCATGTTATTATGTGTTTCGTGTTTTTCATAGAACGCCAATTTATGTTGGGGAAGGAAGCCTTTGTAGTCCTAACAATATTACTTATCCTTAATTGTAAACAGGATGTAAAGATATGACAGTTTTCATTTATTTTTTAGCTGTATCACTCCAATTTTTAAACAAATGACACTTCACTTATAGTATTGAGAATATTTTTCATTGTATGATTTGTGATGAAATAGCTGTCCTGCATATAAAATTTTGAAAAGTAGCTTATTTATGTTGTTCAAATTTGAAGATTATTAAAATAGTTTCAGTTATTTCGTTTATTTATTAAATCGTTTAAAACTGAATGCGTTTAGTGTTTTATTATTCTCAGTAGCCATAGGTGCATTTGGCTCAGCAAGACTGATCCAGTGTGTTATATTGAAAGATTAGTTAATTTCTTTCTGTTTATACCTTATGAAAACAAAGTATATTTCTGTTTCATGTAAAATATATTGCTATAGCTTTTATTAAATTAATGTTGAGCATAGTTTCTCTATGGTTTCTATATTCTTTAAAAAATTGGGAAAAAAATCATTTTGATGAATGTCTAAATACTATTCTCAGTAAGATTTCGTTACTTTTGTTTGTCAAAATGACATGATTTGTCGTGGTTTACCTGTTGTCTTTTTATATATTTAAAACACTACTAAAAAAATCACTGGAATAATTAATTTAGTCGGTCTAACTGCAGTTATGAATTTATTAGTTGGGGGACAGTTAAAATGTACACGAAACAATGACTAAATTCGTTATAAAATACATTTAACACATCGAACAGTTTAAAATAAGCCTTTTTGCAACAAAATAATTCTCAAACCTATAAAAGAGCAATTGTGTTCCTCATGAAGATTTTATTTATATTATACTGAATTAAATATCGTATTAGAAACATCGATCAGAGGATTATCATGATATATAGGTATGCAACAACGATTTATCCACCTCTACAGGCCAACAAAGCCACGGACACAGTGCCGACGCTTCGACTACTGAATCAGACGGTGAAAACGAGGTGTTTGAGGAGAAGAACGGGGCCGGTCACCGTGTAGTTAAAGGAGGTCCCAGAATCTCTCCGGAAGTTGAGGATTGGCGGACAAACGGATGGAATGGATTAGGGGAAATTGGAGACTCTGTGGAGGGTGCGGAGCACGCTAAACGTCAGTTGCTACACTTTATTATGTTCTTGACGGTATATTTTCTTTTGGTCATCTTTCTGAGATTTCCTTACGCTTTAAACAAAACAATTTTTTCACTTTATTTTGTTTTATGCTGTTCCCGTTTTTTTTTTAATTTTGTAAAAATGTATTTTTTCTTTTCTTGTATTTTGCACTTATGCTCCTCAACTTTATTATGATTTCTCCCACTTTCACATTACACTGGAATTTCCTTACAAATTCTTGCACTTTTTTAATTTGGGTTGTATTCTCTTATACATTTATTACATCATTTTCGATTTCAATAGGTATTAGATGTTATAATTGTATATTTTATTGGTTTGTAGATTTGACAAATTTGACAAATTTTAACAATAAATTATTTAAGTAATTTTTTCTTCGTATTTATAATTATCTTGAGATTATTAAAACAATTTATTATTTCTTGCATTTATTAAGAGACTATTCGTGTTTCTCTTTAACTGTATCAATAATTTGATCATTTATTTATAATTTGACATTTTTTCCATGTGTTTCATTTTAATATTGGATTATATATAAACTTTTTAAAATGTTTTACCTATGTAGTATGTAAAGTATAAAATTTCAGTTATCGCTTTAGTTGTATTATTGTAAAAGTAAACTTCCATTACAAATAATACCAACATTGTCTTCAAATTCATTGATTAACTTTTAATGAGTTGATTGACATTTACACACCTATAAGTTCTTTAAAATTTCGTGTTTGTTATGTACAATAGTATTAATAAAATGACAAATTTAATCTGTTTGTTTACTAGATATTTGTACATTCATAACCTTTCTTAAATATAATATTTGCGTAAAAACTAATATACTCCACTGCTTAAAATAGCAAATGGTATGTCTAAAGCACTTCTGTCGTTTGCTTTTGTATTGACTATTTTATGCCAAAGTTAGATATGTTACCAAGAGATGTATTATAATATGTCTTCTAATAAAAAATTACAGAGTTTACTCTGCAGTGGTCATTTTATAATGTCATTTGTCGTCACTTGTTATTATAAATTATTCGTTATTGTTATTGTTGTTGTTGTTGTTGTCTTCTTCTTCGTCAGGTGAGGAGAGCGGTGGGGTGCGGGATCTCACGAGGTCCTCATGGGGTAACCCTCACAGTTGATGCCCTTCGCTTCGCGTGTTTCTAATCGTTGTTGTCCTTAAGTTCCGGAAACCTTCTTTCTAGAATCTTGCGACATATCTCTGGCTCACTGTTGAGCATGTTGATGGTGATGGGTTGTGCCGATTTTCCAATGTGTCTATAGTAGTCTCGGCGGGGCAGCGACATAAAATGTGTTCGATCGTTTCATCTTCTTCCTGGCCTTCTTGGCAGCGCGGGTCTTTTTCTTTATTTATAAGGTACCTGTAGTATTTACCTCAGTTCTTTTGCGTGTCCAGTCCTGAGTCTGCAGTAAAAAGTGCGGACCCTTTTTGGCCATTTCTTTTCAATAATATATCTCAGACTCTTTCTTCATCGTAGGTAGCTTTTTCTCTTTCGTGACTTACTTCCCATTTTCTGTTTCTGATTTTAATTTTGATGATGGCGTGGGTGATGGAAGTTTGGTCCTGATTAAGATCCGTTCCTTTCTTGGCCATCTCGTCCGCTAGCTCGTTTCCTGTGATGTTACAGTGTGATGGGATCCAGAGTATAGTGATGTCCGTCGTTATGTTAAAGAGTATCTCGAGATATTATCTGTTTCAGCCAAAGGTCGCGGTCTTTCCAGTCGTTGGTTTGGAGCGTAGCATGGAGCGAGCGACTGTCCGTGCTGATGAGACAGTTGTTGTAGGGTTGCGTCTGCAGTCATTCAAGCGCTCTGAGCATGGCTACACATTCTCCGGTGTAGGATGAGCACATTTTCCCAGCAGGGTAGCTCGCTTG
>JAYRBW010091237.1:0-21358 GCA_036023295.1 Invenusta paracnida
CAAACTTATTTCTTCAAATTGTTACGTCATTTTTTAAGATAGCCAATCTATGTATATAAAGTAAAACAAATATCTATGCTGAATTCAATAGTACATTTAAATTTGATTAAGACCATTTAATAATTAATGTGTTCATTTAACGTGAATTTAAGATCATTTAACAATATCGTTAAATTAATTTACTTTACTCATAACTAATACTTTACATTTAACAATATAATGGAAAATACGAGCAGAACAGTATAATTCGAACTTTTATGCACAAATGAAGTTATTTAAGATGTAATAAATTCACTTGCATTTTAATTATTAAGAAGAGTATTTAAACTTTGACTGACAATATTTTAAATGGCTATACATCGGTGGAATATATTTGTGCTGGTTTTATTAATAAGAACAGTTTGAATCAATAAAGATACATCATATGTATTTATTTGTTTCAAAAATAACTATTTATATCATATTTTAGATAAAATATCGTTTAAAGTAATAAAACAGGAATAATTAAACTTTATATTGTGTTAGCATATGACCCATGACCTAGAAAACTGGTTAACGTTAATGACGTTTTTTATAAAGAATCATTAAAACATTAAAGTATTTAAAAATATAAGTATATATTAATATATAGAGATATTAGCTCTAATTAATTCAGCCTAGGGGTTTCCTTTTTATAGGATACATCTGAAAATAAAAATATGTATGTATTAATAAAATACTTTTCTTTTTATTAAGGATATAGAAAGGAGTACAATGCAAATTAAATTTAACAGGACGTGTGTAGTCAACGTGTATGTGCAGGATACAGATAACAAGCCTCCTGTTTTTGAATACGCCACATATAAAGGATCAATTTACAACAATGCCACTAAGGTAAGAGAACAGAATGAATATTACTTGCAACGGTAATCTATTCAGTAAAAATTCATTCAAACTTAATTCTCAATATTTGATTGAAATACGTGTTGAACACTGAATGGAAAATATGCAAATTGCACGAGTAATAAAATTGTTAAATTTCTGTAGAAATAAGTCCAACTCACACCCTCCTATCTTATTCACTCTCCCTGAGAAAATTATAATCTGCAAACTTTTACTGGACAAAAATAAATCTACTACAAATAATATTATAAAGCAACATTTCGATACTATATACCTAAAGACCAAAATATAGCTAACAATAAAACTAAATAATTGAACTTGCAGTCAACTATAGAAGGCAGTGTCTCAGTCTGGCTCAGATAATTAATATTATAAATAGATATATGAGCAAGAATTTAGCGTAAATATGAATTGGAAAATTATAATTGTGAATTCATTCTAAAAATGTTTATGTAGTACGGGGAGAGCTATAAGGCAGAGCTTCCCCTATATTAAGTCTCTTCAGAAGGACTTATATATGACAGGTGTAGGCCACTGAAGAGACCCAACAATTTCGAAATAAAGTTCGACTCACACGTACTATTCTAGTACCTAATAAATGCGTTAGTTGTATAAAATCTCTGGTTTATTTATTGCAAATAGAAGCTTTTATTTTTATCGTATTTTAACTAATTTAGAAACAGCATTGTATGCGTTTCTAAATTTTAAATGATTTTAAGAATTACACATTGATATGGACTTAAAATGAAAATCAGATGCATTTGTTAGTGTATGAGTTTGCATAATATTGCAAGCTTAAATGGATTCTGTATACGATTAAAATGTAATATCTTTATTCAATAATCTGTTATTATATACTAATTTAAAGTAGTAATTAAATACTAGTCACTATTTTATTGAACTGTTATTTATTATTTATTACTACGAGTATTAAACAACAAATAAGTTTAGTATAGTATTTAAAACTATATTAATAATTATTCTTAAATTGGAATTCATTTATTACTAATGTACAAAGATTAGTTTATTTTTAACTATATTTATACTAATTATTAATTATATCATAATTTAAATATTATGTTAAACTAATTTATTCAATATATCGCCAACTGTAATGTTTAATTCCAAACTTTGTACAATTATGTCCTAAATAATACTTTCAGGGTGATGTGGTCTCAATGTCACCTGCTTCCATTAAGGCGCATGATGGCGACCTTGCGATAAAGACTACTGTCAACTATTCCATTATTTTGGGAGCTTCATCTCAGGGTATGTGCCATCTTCGGAAATTATACACCCCCAAAGTATGTAACTATAGTGATTAAATTGAAACATTTCATTTAACCATATTCAATATTCTTCGCAGTGAAGCATTTCAATCATGCATTTAAAAGTTTTCTTAATGTGCCAACTGATTCGTTATAAAATATTGTTGAAATAAATTGTGTGATCTCTAAACATGACTAAATCTAACATGATACCTAAACAAGACTAATAAACATGTTATACTATAATATATAATTCACTATAGCAGAGAGTTTATTATTAATAACACAATACATAGCATTTTATTAATTTAGTCGAATGTGTTCTATATATATAATAAGCATGTATAATGACAGTATATTACTCATGATACGGACATTTTGCAAAACATAATTTACAAAAAAAAATTGAGTTCAATAGAAATACACAATGAGCCACAATACCATTATGATCTTATTAAATACACATATCAAGAAATGAATAACTGTTAGTAAGTCAAATTTCAAAGACATTTGCATTACACATAATATGTAATCATCCTGATTTTGTGTATCTACATATCAATATATTATTTATAGGCATTACGTTACTCTATTTTATATTAGTTTTCAATTTCATTCAGGCATCTTTATCCAAAGCGCAAGTACGTATGTATATGCATGTTATTACATCACCGATCACTATACCTATATTACAGTATTGATGTACTTAAATAGATTCACACATAAGAATACATAACTGTATAGGTATAATCTTCCAAAATATGTATTTTTCTATTTCAAGTAGGCACTGTGCAAGAATTAAAAAATAAATTTAGTTTACTATCATTCATAATTCTTATAGTAAGTGGAATTGGCAGTATATATATACTTATACCAAAAAATTGCAAACAAATGACTAGTTGAATTCTTTAAAGGTATGTTTCTTAAAATAATATATTACAAAGTTGACAAAAATTGCATGTCCTAATTTTATGTGAGTTTTGTAATATGAGTTCTAGCCTCATCAGGTTAGGCTGTAAGTTGTGAGCCATACCAGATTAGCAATTGAAAATCTGCTTGCGGAAGTAGTTTGAATGCATGCAAAATTAGATGTAGTGGAATATATTAGAAAAACTGTAAACTATCCTTTAATTATAATCACTGGTGTCATATGTATATGTAGATATGTAGATATATGTAATATTTTATGATACTTTTTTTACATAAATTTAATCACATATTTGAATTTTAAACTGTATTTATTATCGAATAGAATCAGATAAGTGACTCTCTTCAGTATTCTGACCTACCCTTCCTACAACACCAACAATTAATTCCCGTTGCCTACTCTACAGTTTACTTATGTATAATATAAGGAGACATATAATTCTATGTATTTTTAACTATTAAATATGAAAATTTTGTATGTTTTCAGTACCACGTTGAATAAATTTCGAGTATCATTTTCTTACAAAAGAGTATATATAAACATTCCGTTTTTATCATATTTTGGTAAATCCTTTTTCAAAGTATATAATAAAAAAAATGTGAATGTAGTACATAAATAAAATATATGTACTAAATAATATATATAAAATAAATATAATAAAAGTGTATAAATATAAAAATATTCATTTTTCAATAACTTATTTTCATAGCAAGTTAAAATACATTTTCAAATATTCTCCGTGAAGTCTTATTTAAAAAATAACTGCACCTATTTATTAATGTTTCAGTTGATCTATTTGTTATCAATAAAACAACAGGAATTATAATTGCGAATACAAATATGCTTCAGAATCAAGGAAGATATAATGTGTTGGTTAAAGTGAGTTTTTTGTTTTTATTTTTAATTTTTTATTTAAATATATGTTACAAATTGAATCAAATATATTTGTAATTGATACTATATATTCTTTGTTTTTATAGAAATATTTAAAATAGGTTCAGTGTAACTTATTAATAATGTATTATAAAATTATAAATTTCTTTTTTAAATTATAAAAGAAAAGTAAATATAGTGACAAATAAAATTTCGTGATATATATTTTCAATTGATTGATTGATTTATTTTCATTAATTATTTTGTGAACATATAAGTTAAATATAAAACTAAATTAAGAAGGAACAAATAAAGTGATCTGAAATGTATAGTCTATATTATATTATGTAACCCAAGAAATTTATTTAACTTTATCTTTTCACTGCTTCAGGCTGCCCAGGTTAATGATCCGACCAAATTTGTGCAACAACAGGTTCAAATTGATGTTCTCATCACAGAGGACAAACCACCGGTATTTTCCTCTCCTTTTTATGAGCAGTCCATCAAAGAGGACACGGTTGGCTCTGTCAATATCCTTTCAATTAAAGCTGAAGATGATCGGGTAAAAAAGAAGTGTATAAATATTATATATAATAATTTTAATTATAATTATGTTAATTTTACAAAAATCAAGAAAATAGGTACAACAATACTTTTATATAACATATTTAATATTTTAATATATAAAATTATAGAACATATAAATATTTTTTAATTTACCAAAATAAATCTACTTAATTTAAAAATGGTTTATATCTTCTTATATATTTGCTCAAAATGTGTAAACACTTTCTTATTGTAAATAGTGTTAATATAAAATATATTGTCTGCATATATTGCCATATTAAGTAAATCAGAGTTGTTAAACGTTTCACGTAATTTTCGAATAAGGTTGTATTTACTTATTTATTATTCAAATATTATAACATAATGTAAGTGTATAAGAAATAAATTGTTTTGAATAGTCATTTTTTGCATCATAATTTATAAATAAATATAGAATGTTGAAATTATTCATGTTTTGTACTTATTAACAAGAAATCAAACCTTAACACTACGAAGAACTGGAAAGTTCTTTCATATGTTCCAGTTAGTTTCCCAAATGATTAATTGTCACCTTTTTTTCAGATATATGATATCATTTTAACAAAGTAGCCGTAACCGTTTTATTTTTATTTACCCCCCTCAAAATGACATTCGCATTTATGTCGTAATTAACAAATTAAATAATTAACAAAACGATACAATTTTCTCCTTTAGGTCAGAGGAGCGGTATGTAAATAATATTTTTTCATATTTGTGTTTTACTCTGGTGTCAGATTTTTCATTTTTAATGCTATCTGTGAAATATATTGTACTATATAATTAATCATATATTAACCGAGTACTCATTAAATGTCTATATTGATATCATACTTTATATATTGCATGTTAACCAAATCTATATGTATACCACCGCCACCAATCCGCATTTTTGCTGTGATTTTTAATTGAAAATCTGAAGCAATCAATATATTAAACTTCTGTGACTTTTCGTAAAATAATTTTTTTAGTTTTTAGCGTAATATTTACCATTATTCACTAAAGGTTGTTCACTAAAGTGGCCATACCATAAAAATCTACACTTATGTCAAAAATTAGTAAAAATAAAAACATGGATATATTTATCGAAATCAGTGAAATTAAAAGTCGGTTAGATATTATTTGAATAACAAAAATAATGAAATACAATAAATATATGAATTCCGATAAAACTAAATTTATTTAATAATAACAAATTAAATTTATGTTTTTTATTTATTTTTGCTAATGGCTCAATGACATATGGAAGCGCAAAAAGGCCGGTATGGATAGAGTTAAAATGGTTCTTTTAAAAGCTTTTTCATAATTAATCCAGTTAGGTATATAGCTTTTTGATATCTTCATATATAAACTCATTCCCGTTTGTTTGTTTGTTTGTTTGTTTGTTTGTTTGTATAATATATGTTATGTCTTAACATTAGTGAATTACAATGCATTAAATAATTAAATAGACACACGTATATATAGATCGATATATATCTAATATTTGTGTATATATTGTGTGTTGACATGAAAATTCATATTAAATGTAAGGCTTCTAATAATTACACTGAAATTGAAGAAATACTATTAATATTGAGATTCGTTTTATTTCAATAAAAATTATGGATAAAGTAAACGATGAATTCAAAGATATATCTTATACTCGAAAACTAATGAAGCGTAACTATATATATTAGGATAATTAAAAACGATTTCATAGCGTTTCACATAATTTCATTTCACATAATGCCAACTGTTTGTGTATTACAAGGTAGCGCTTTCCATAAAATAAAAGCATAAGTTGCTATACGTTTTTAGTATAAAATAATTATACCTATACACAATTCTAAAAATCATGTTTTGGAAGTATCATGAGATCAAGCATTGTTGCCAAGATTTTCACGCAAAAATTTATCACATATTCTGTTACAGCTCCTACGTATTGGTAAATTTCAATTTCATTTGTCTTTCACGCAATCGTACCAGACGCTCCGTAATTCTTCTGTAGATGGGGCGCTGTTGTGGACTGTAACCACCTGCCTGTAGCAGTCAGTGTTCGTGTTCGAACTTCTGTTGGTCTCCTTGTAAGATCTCAATGAGGGCAAATATGTTGGGATGCGGCCGGCTCATTTAACGATTCAGGGTTGAGTGCCATGCTTCAAAGTGATAATTTGTTCTTGAACCTTGTATATTGTCAAAATGCGTCCAAATCTCCACTATAAATCGCGCCATCGTGTCTACCCTTGTCGTTGTTACATAGCCGAGAAATTGCTGAAGCGCATGGTCTGGATCAACGATTTCGTTCATTGCTTGTAACCACTTGTCGTCAATGCGATCTGCTGGTACCAGAGGTAGGGCACAAGCACGCCTAACTATGAGATTGAAAGAGTCGTCCGTATTGCATCGTCCTGTGCGCCCCGGATGTTGTTCATGCCGCCATATTGCCTGAGAGTAGTGGAACAAGCAAGCTCTAATTCGGACGTTCGGAAAGATTTGTTGGATATAATTGATCATGGCAGTTTCAAAGTCAATATACGTTTTGGGGAGCAAACCGATGTCCATGCTGCAGCGCCGTGTTCTGTAGAAGATTAAGAAACCGAGTATTCATCAGTTCAGTTTTGGTAGGTTATAAAGCCACGCAGAGAGGACGCATAGCACTAACAATTTTGACATGGATGGTAAAAATGTGTAGGAACATTTCCGGCGCTAATTTAAAGATGCCGTCCATATAAATAGTATCAGCGAAATACAAACATCTGAGATTTTTTTAGTAGTTCCAAATACGATAATTTTATCCTCCTTTCTGTCGTTGGCAAGAATTATATTTCTACCATCCAATGTCCTTGCCCATTGACCGTTCAACACTATCACAGCTCTGGTATGGGGTATCGGTGCGAAGCCTTGTTTATCTTGCTCTGTATAAAGAATATCGGTGCTTGGAGAATCCCGGCAATGTATCTGTATTATCTTCATTTTCCTGTTGCCCATGGAATGCATCTGCAAAAACTCATTTCATAGATTTCATAGGATGATTAATTATATCTTGCTTGGATAATTTTTCCGTAACAAAACCAGCATCTGGTGGATGGGTATGGTTTACTTTGGAACTTATCAAAAATTATCCCTGTGTAACGGAAGTCACTTTGCAACCTTTCGACCAACGCCAATACCTTTTGTCGTCTTTTTTATTGTTTATAGAAAATAATTAATTATTATAAATCAATAGTTGGCCACTTCTTTTGCTTTCTACAAACGTTGCTCGTTCTGCCATATTTGTATTATGAAGTCACGTATTTCGTTTATATACACCATGAAACAATCGTTGTCTCTATAAGCTAACTACCTAACTGCTATTAAATTATATTATGCTAAATGCAACAAAGTAATTATGTCAAACACAACTCTCTGCACGTCTTTAAGTATTGCGCAATATTTTAAAATTGTCGATTATGTTAAACGCAATTATGTGAAACAGTACGTAGCCTTAAAAATAGATCGTTGACATTTTATGATAATAAAATAAATGTAATTAAAATTGACTTATTAATGTTTATATCATATATATGTATTACCTATTCAACAATTGACTAAAAATCAAGGAACATAAATGGATTTTGGTCATTTTCTCCTATAGAAATGATCTCATTCAGTTTGTTGATCTTTAATTCAAATAAAATAGGATTAATTTCACAAGTATTACGCAATTAACTTATTAAATATATATGACAATTAATGCATAATTATATTGTATTATAGCTACTGTTAAAATGAAATGAAAATAAATATTTGTGAAAACGTTATATTTATATAAAAAAGAAAACATCCAAACATTTTAATCAATCGATTTATCATAAATCATTTTAGTGTGGTTTATTAAGAAATGTTTGTATTAATAAACTTACCAGTATATTTCTATATAATGTAATTAATAATTTTCCATTATGCTTATATATATTTATTGGGTGTTTGCTTCGTATTTAATTTTTTCATGCATAAGGATAAATTATAATACAATATCAAAATTGTTAATCAATTTTAATGAAATACGTTATATTTCTACATATTATGCTTATATTTATTTATCTTCAGACAACTGAATTAACCTACAACATTACAACTCCAACTAATGTCTTCAAGCTTGTAGAGTAAGTAGCAATTGTATAATGCATATGTTCTACAAATATTTTTTTATAAATTATCCAATTTTATTACATATTTAAATCAAATAAAAGTATTCTAGTTTATTTTGTTTTATTGACTGAATCAATTCTCTCTAAATTATATATGAATTAGATCGTCAAAAATGTAAGTGTTCACTTTTAAAAAGCTTGTTTTTTTATTATATTTTTATTGTTTTTGAATCGTTATTTTTGCAATTTGGTAAAATCACAAGTAAGAATACTTTTATGAGAATAGTCTCTAGAAAAACTTGATATTATAATAATAATGAACATTGAATTAAAAATATGCCTTTGTAATTTCGCCTCTTTTAAATGAATAAATATGTTAGTATTAATGAACAAAAAATAATTATGTCATGTGTAAACAAGAATACTATATTTATATATTATTTTTATTATCAAGACACCCAAGTACGAATACGAAACTAATAATTACATTTACACTTAGCCTAAATATGCTTCTTAATATATGTTTTTATATTTCACGATTTGTTTCATGATAAGATGTTTTTAATTAGCATGTCTTCACTTATAATTATGCTGTGTTTGTACCATTTTGTATATTTCATGCACTTTATACACTCTATTCTAATGAACGAAATATACTTTCAGTTAATGAACTATTTTAGACAAAAAGATACGAAACAAAAAATGTTATAAATTTGAAAAAAGTATTTTAAATAAATATTAATCATAAAACATATTTTAAAAATAATTTATTAAAATACGTTTCCGTTATCATTGAACTTTGTGATATAGAGGACATTTTCTGATGCTAAACCAGCCACTCGATTATGAAAAGATTCGATTCTACAATTTGACTGTAACAGTCAGCGACGGATATTCGGTAAATATTTCATGTTATACTTTTTATAAAATAGAATTGAATACATAAATATTTAATGCAGTTTAATATTTAAAACCATGTGATATACTATACTATATTATAAAGTTAAATAATAAGTTTTTTGAAATTTTAACTAAAATATAACAAAATGGCAATACAAGTTTGCAAAACCTTTTAATACACTGTAAACAACAAAAAAATCAATTTTCAAAATGAACGAATATATACCTAATGCAAAGCTTTTATTAAATAAGTTATCTATGTTATAAACTAATATAATATTCAGGATAATACAATTTTAAAAGGCTTCATAAAATAGAGAGGCAAAAAAATTAAGCACTGGCCAATTATCAAAAAAACGATTAAAATATTTTATTTTATAATATATTTTAAGATGTCCATTTTATTTTCATTCCATCTTACAAATTGATATTTTTATACTAAACATTTAGCTTAGCTCAGTGTTATACATAGGTACACAATATGTATAGCTAATATCTTAATAAAAACAATGAAAATGTAATAAAAATATATTTCGCTTTTTGTTCTAATTAATTAAATATCTAAATTTCAGTTTCAAACAGTTACAGACAACATTGTTTTTATCATAAAAGTAGGATTTATTTATTTATTATAAAGACATATATATGTATGTATATATGGTACCTATATTTATGTATGTTGTATGTAGGTGACAAAAAAGTTCCGCCTAATTTCTATATAAGAATTTATGATTATGCTTTCATTCATGTCTTTGATTGCACATATTGCATATTGATTTATGTCTAAGAATGTTTTAACACATTGTCTACACCTCTCCCTATCCTTGCCTTGAAGGTGCTACGTCAATCACATTTGAAATTTGAAATTTAGATTTATTGATTCATTGTACAGCAAAGAAAGCATTCATGTAAGTTATGGCTTTCAGGCTTGACAGAAACCAAAGAATATCAGCCGTGAAATGTTATTATGAGTCAGGTGGAAATTGTTCAGAGGCAAGTCTACGTTTAAGTAATGAATTTAACATTCATCAGGTTCAGGGAAGAAATATAAAAGCCTTAGTGGATAAATTCGAGATGACAGGCTCTGTGAATGATGCTCCTAGAAGCGGCCGACTAAATACGGCAACATGTAATGAAAAAGGAGACGCTTTAGTTCAAAGTATAAACCACAGTTCTTCGAATTCATCACGTCGCCTTGCTACAGAGTTAAACATCAGCCGCCAAAGCGTCTTGTACCTGCTACACAAGAAAATGTACCCTTACATTTCACGTCTTGTTCAGGGTCTACACGAAGATGATCCAGACCGAAGAGTAGAGCTTTCAGAGAGATTATTTAGAATGTACGACAATGAACCAACTGTCCTAGATAATATTTGGTGGAGCGACGAAGCAACATTTAAGCTAAACGGGCACATTAACATACACAAATGTATTTACTGGGTTGACGCAAATCCACATGTGCTTTTAGAAGAAGAGGTACGTCTTCAACGTTTGGGCAGCCATTTCAAGTCAATGTATCGTTGGAACCTTTTTATTTGATGGAACGGTACCTGGTGAGCGGTATTTCAACATGTTACAAGAGCAGTTTTATACTGTCGTGAGACATCAAGACAACTTTTATTTCCAGCAAGATGAGGCCCCATCTCACTATGATCGACGAGTTCGGCAGTGGTTGGACAACAATTTTCCAAACAGGTAAATAGGTCGCCGTGGTGCTCTTGATATCAGGATCTTTGCCTGCAAGATTCCATGACCTCACCCTCCTTGTCTTTTGTATATGGGGCATCATGAAAGACCTTGTAAATTCACAAAGGCCGCAGAATCTGAACCAACTTCGTCAAATAATTGAAGAACGGTTTCTCACAATTGATGCCAAATTGTGCCAAACGGTATGTCGCAGTGTGAGAAATGGACTTTGTTATGCATGCGCTATAATGGAGCACAATTTAAGCGTTTAAAATAATTGTATTCACTACATGTAAATTTTATGCATTTTATATGACTGTTTCTGTATAAATAATAAAACTGTGATTTGTTGGATCTTCTTCTCGAAATATTTAAAAATCGTTTGTGAAAAAATTGGGCGGAACTTTTTGTTCTCCTGTGTAAATCTATATGTATATAGATTAAAATTACATATAGTTCAATATTTTTCAAATTTTAAATTTACAAAGACATTATATAATACTTATATTTGTCAGTAGTAAAAATATTATATACAGTATAAACATAAAATATATTATTATAAAAGACCTAGAGTTCACATTTTTAGTCTATTTTAAGAACAACTCATTATATTCTCTATTTCATCATAATGAAATGATGAACACCATTTGCATTTCCTCACCCCCCCTTCAAATAGTTATCCACGGCGTCTGTATTTATCACAGTACTTGATGTTAATGATAACAAACCGATCTTCACAACCGATAAATATATATTCAATGCAACCAGCAAAGAAAAGGGTTCCTTTGTCGGATCGGTTTTGGTATGTTTTAATCTATATAAAAATATATATATGTTAACGTAATTTATGATATTTAGATTAAGATACAAATTAAATGCATGAGCATCACTTATCTAACTAAATATTTGATTTCGACACAAATTAAGGCATTATAAGCTTTTATATGCAGCCATTAACTTACTATAAACCCAATATTGAATTATAAAACTAAAACCAAATTAAATGATACAAAGTGATTTTAAAATTTTAAATGAAAATAAAAATAAAAAGGATTCAAGAAGAAGCATCTGTATTATAGTATTTACAATATTAATAAAGATATATTTTGAATATATATTTATATCTTTGTGATTTAGTGAAATTTCTTTTAATAGTAATGTAACTTTTAAAAACGTTATATAATAAGTAGAATTGTACATACGGTATTAAATAGAACAGTTATAAAGTAAAATGTCCATAGAGTTGTAAATTTTGAAATTAATAAAAATGATTTACAATTAAAATGTTTAAATTAAATTAAAAGTTATAATTAAAAGCAATAACGGTGCAATATAACAAGTGCTATATTACCATTCATATTGATAGTACAAATATTATTGAATACATTTATAAAAATTATACACTTCATTAATTTTAATTTAATTTAAAATAATGCAAAGTCAAAAGAGAACTACTTACAAAATATTCGCAAATTCCAATTTTTGGAGAAAAAAATTAACATTTAATATATATAATAATATAATAGAAACATACATAAACCTTTGAAGCTGTTAATGAAGAAATTATTAAATATAAGTTACATATTCGTCACACTAACTCAAAAAGCATAAATGGTATTAAAATCCATATCAGAAATAATCGTTATATATCTAAAATAATGATTGCTACATAGGTTGAAATTTGATATTAAATATGCTGATTAAAATATGTAAAAAAAGATAAGATTATTATTTTGTCTTACATTGTTGTAATTTTCTTAAACTTAATTTGCTACTTTATCAAAAATGTATTTGTATTTCCATATTTTTTAATTCAGGCCACTGATGCAGATGAAAGAACAACAATTCAGTATTCTTTAGTCCAAACAAATGAGTAAGACTAAAGAGTAGTCATTTTGTTATTCAAAATATATTTTTTATTGATAGTTATAGTTTTTTAACTGTAGCTGACTCCGATTTTCTTCGGACAGTAAGATTTAATTTATCTTGAAACAACATGAATGTATTTTTAATGCTTGTTTAACACAAAACAATAATTCTATAGATCGTTATTTTTTTACATATTCAGTTTTTAACTTTGTGTAATCTTAATTCACGAGATGTATATATGTAACACTATATGTGCAATTCATGTACAAAAATACATCTCTAGGTTAATTCCCGATAAGTATGTATATTTAAATGTTATGTGCACTCTATAAGATAAATTTACTGACATATAGGTTAGATGTATTTATAAAAAACAGGTTAGACCAAATTTAAACCTCAATCGATGTACCCATATTGAGATCAGAACATATTATTTGTATGATAGAACTGTTTACGTGATCAAGGTGCATATTCCCATCCTATAAAATAAATCAAAGCGTACGTGCGTATCACTTCCCTCTAATAATAATAATAATAAAATAATAAAATCCTTTTATTGATTTTGTAAACACAGAACGGTTACAAAACATTAAATGTATAAAATATGAGAAATATAAGAACTTTTTAAAAAGTAAAAGAAAGTGAAGTCCATAAACTAGGTCAGATTACCAGGAGGCAACCTAAAATAAAAATTACTCTCATAACACAACCCCACATAACACTCTTTACAGGCACAACCCAAAAGCACTCTTTTGTTACTTCAATAAATACATATCTTGAAGCATATCCTGACTTCTAACCTCTCTACAATGTCTCTACGACTATAAGTAGAATCTAGTTTTCTACAGCTAAAGACGAAAGGTAACAGCAGCCATTAATATTACAAGCAGCAATTTCTACTGTACTGTCACATTTACTTATAAATTACTTAAATTACAAATAAATGAATGTTATATACATTTCTAAAACAATAGTAAATACATTTCTAGGATGTTTTGAATAACCGATAATATAAAGTAAAATATTGAAATACAAAAATCTGTTTAAATAAGATTATTAGATATTATTAATATTTATTAAATAATATTTGAATATATTAGTACGTATAGTATTAGTTTATTTCAAATTATATCCAAAGTAGAAGATATAAACTTATTTCAATTTATAAAGAACCTTTTCAAATTATAACATTATTTTATTTGCTTCCTTGAATCCCTGTTATTGTAGCTTGTTTGTCATTAATTCCTCCAACGGTGAGATCCGTGTTCTGGCCAACGCCGACGCTCTCTCCGAAGCTTCTTACTCAATAATTGTCGAGGCCAAGGACAACGGGGTCCCGCCTCTCGCCACCACAAGTCCAGTCCAGATTAACTTCGAGCATAGCGGAACCAGTAATATATCTAGTTTCATATATTGTAGATAAAATCACAATACATATTCTTGTGTGCATAATTGTTTCAGTTAATTACACTGTTTAATAATCCCATTGTATTTATTTAGTAAATTTGAGAGCGCTTTATTGAAATGCTAAGTTGTTTCGTATGAATATTCATCGGTTTGTTCAAAAGCTATAACTACCGTGTTTTTGTATATTGGCAATGCATGTTTGTTATTTAATTTTTGATTTTGTATACGCATCACATCCTTATTATATTAAGCAATTGAGTCTATTTTACTTATTTTAAGACGTTAATTAAATTAAGTTAATCATCAGAATTTTCTTTAAGATGAATATTATTTTCAAATTCAAAACTCAGCATATTGACTGCAAATTTACTACAGATATAGTTAAGACTATATTCATAAAATTTCATAGAGTTTCCAGGAGTGAAATAAATGTTTCAAAGGCTGCCAAATAACCATCGGGAGTTTTTGAGACTTTCCAATGTTAACGAGGGACTTAGGCCATGGTTTAAAATACTACAGTTGACATCAATTCAAATAAATTTCTCTTATAGTAGCAATCCTCCATTTTTATGAATATACATATAAATGCATTCTGTTAATATAATGTTACGTCAAATAACTTTAATTATATTTGTATATTTAATTAATTTCCCCTTTTTATTCAGTAATAAAAACCGGCACAATTGGAATCGTTCCCATAGTTATCCTTGCATTGGTGTTGGGTTGCGCACTCATCGCCTTTATCGGAATTTTCATCTGGTATCGAAAGCGGTAAGATAAGTCAATAATATTTTATCAACCGCACATTTTTTAATAATATAACTTTTATGAATGTATCGCTAATCCATAACTACGACTCTTATCCCTTATAGGCTAGTTTAACTTCGCAAAATATTACATACTAAGACCATAAAGACATTTTATAAATTATCTGATTTTTATTTATTATCTATAAATTATCAGTTTTACAGTTTAGACCTTTGATAATTTTTTATTAAAAGCCGAAGAAAATTGTCTTAAATAATAAATATAAATTTGCGTCTAAAAAAATGCGTCTTTTATGTATATATGCTATTTTAATTATTACTTATAGATTCTTACGTAAGAATTTATATATATAAAAAAAGATGTCAACTGCAAATTTGAATTTCCACAAAATTAGCAAAATATTATCGTAATTTATAGGTTCATCTCGTTACCTTTCCGCACAGTATTCATAGGTGTAAAAATTATAATTCAAAATAAGTTAAAGATAACGTTTCATGACCATATTTCTATGAAGAAATAAATCAAAAATATGTCTGTTTTAATAAAATTAACCTCTTTATAATTTTATGATATGTTTTATTAAAAATGAGACGTCTTTCAATATAGCTCCCATCTTTTAATGTTTTTAATTCGATGATACTTTTTGATGAACTTAGAGTTAATACAAACTTTTTTATTAATTATTATAATTCTTTTAAATAATGTAAACTTGTACTTCTATATTTATTTAACTTTTTTATTTACCAGTTTGCATTAAGTAATTACGCTCAATTAACTTCAATTAAGTAATTCATTGTTACTTTTTAAACTTTTTGATCGCGATTATGTTATGTTATGGTATAGTATATGATATTAGTATTGAAATATATCGATGTAGCAGTATAGTAATAGTAAACTAAACAAAATAATTTAAAGACTTACGATATTTTAAAATGTAGAGCTTTTTATAGAGTTATACACCACAGATTACATCCCGCACGAATACATACACACGAATTAAAACACAACTAAGCTGTATTATTAATATTTCCAATATTTATTAAGGTACTGAATTATTTTATGCCGTTAAAGACCAACTATTTTTGTTTCCACTTTTGAATTATCCTCACTACTATACAGGATGTTTGCCATGGAAAACAGAGTGACTTGTTCCACTCTATTAGCTGACGGTCAGTCTGAAACGGTTTCGAACACGTCTCAAAACTATTTGACACATCTTTCAGCTCAATGTAGGATATTAAGTGTATTGAAAGTATCACAGATGGAATTCTGTACCAATTGTACATATTATGTGCAATATATATACATATATATATATATATATACTTGTTCCACATTATTTTGTGTTTTTTTGTACACCTGTTGTATATTTTTTCGTTAATGGAAAGTCTTAACATATTTAATGATGGTTTTTAATATGATGATAATGTGAAGGTATAACGTATTTTTTACGCATAAATTTCAATTACTTTTGCTTCGAATTATTAAGATTTTCCATTGAATCATATTGCTCATATTAATATTGAGTAATAATGCATAATATATTCTTTAATTGATCTGATGGAGTCATTTAGAATTGTTTTTACATATACGATTATAAAACAATATGCAGCGTAAATTATTATAATTTCTAAAAAAAATGTAGATCTGGATGCCTTCTAACTGTGAAGGCAATATTTTTATAATCATTTGTGTATGGGGCAGTGTTATATTTCTTTGTTATATGCAGTTTAAAATTATTTTAATGCTTAATAATATATTTGTTAATATGTTATTGGCAATAACAAACTTCAATGATTCAGGTGAATTGTTGTATGTACGTCTGCTAGGAATATAAATAAAGCTAAAAAATAGTTGAGATAGTAAAAATATGTTTTTTATTGACCACTGCCTATAGTGCTCTAATTTTAATAAAACATACACATGGATATTAATGAAAATGAAATATTCTGCTATTATTACATCTAAATTATAATTAATTATTAGTAAAATTATTAACAAATGTTACTGGAAATAAATAATAATTACACATTATAATTTATAATTTAAAATAAATTTTCAGATTTATAAAAAATATACGATTGCTACCATAAAAATATATTTTAAAATATTTTAATATGTAAAATTATTAACAAATAATTATATATTCATATTTACTTCTCAGCAGTATCGATATTAATCATCTTTGTAACATACTATATCATGGTATAAACACGTAGGGACCCCACAACATTGAATTTGTTATTTATTTAAACCTAAATAAGGCAATTTGTTAGCACGTTTAGATATACATAGTAATATAGTTAGTTATATACATTTATAATAATACGTATATATTTTTTAATATATCAAAATATTTTGTAATTGTTATGTTTACATGAAAACAGCATATAGATTTATACTTTATATAGCATAGATTTATTTTCTATAACTTTAGATTACAAATAAGAAAACGCTAATTGTATAAATATATACAAAACATTTATTATATTATATTCATATATCTGCAGGATAAAAAGAATTACGCATAGATATATTAAGCATATAAGAAAAAATACAACTTCAAATATATACAGTATGTATAATGTTTAAGGTATTTGATATATGTTTCAAGAAGTGTTATTCGAGCATTTTAATATTATTATCGGTGATTTTTAACGTAATATAACGATTAAAGCTGAAAATGGCCCCTATCTATTTAATGCATGTAGTCTCATTAAATGAAAAATAAATTTAGGGTATAATATAATATTAATAAATGTTTTCAAATATTCTGAATATTCGAATATTCTGTAAAAAATAAAAGTGTTGTTTTGTGTTATTCAATTTCTATATTTTGATATTTTTATCTACATATAGTTTAATTTTTCATGTTACACTTAATGTCAAAACGTATCGATTTCCAATCATGTTATAATTTTGAGGTTTTAAATCATTTTAACTTTAAATACAGTGTATTTCTTATTTTTATTAAAATAAAAATTATTATACAATATATAAAATAAAAATATAGTTATCTGAATAATTTTAACTAAATTTAAAGTGTATTTTAAAGAATTAAAAAAAAGAGTATATGTAAATAAAAAACGTACTATAGAACAAGTTGGTTAAGCTCTTTATAATAACATAATTATGAGGAAGGTTCATCTCTGTATTAACAATTTTCTTCATATACGTAGTAAAAAGTTGTCAGTTGATAAAATTCGTTTTCCTTTTTATCAGCATGTCTAAAAGCTATTGAACTAAAATCAGCATTGCAATAAGTAATACATAATACGAATACATTCATCATTCTATACTGTGCTTTTCAGTTTTCTAAACAGTTCCAACTTTCCTGAGTTGAGCATTCCTGAGCTCACCCGTAATGATCGTCTTAGGTTTTCTCATTATCCAGGTAGATTTGATATTCACCCAATATCCAACCATACTATGCATGCTATACAAAGAAGCATACATGTAATTCTAAATGGCTCAATCAGAGATCTGTTGTTTGTTTACTTATGTTTGTCAAGTCATTTTACGTCTAATGTCGTTTATATATTTACATTCATTTCGCACTTTCCTTGTCTACCCTATTGTCATAATTTGACAGCAGTTGCATCATTTAACTAGATTTTCTATTTATACAGTTTTTCTTTTTATATGTTTTCATAATTGTACATGATATGTTTAGATTGTTCGAAGAATAAACATAGTATATACGTGTGTAAATACATAATTATATGTTTTTGAATTCAATAAAATTTCATAACAAACTATAATGCCATTTGACATTTGCAACCAAACAATAATGACTTTTAAAGCATATTCTAAAGCGGATAGAATTATGTAAAACAAGTTTACCTTAACTTCATTTTGGCCTTAGAAAATGTTATATTCAATTTAGTATTTACTCGTAATTGATGATGTAATTTTAAGCAAAATAATTTTTTTCGGATTTTTAATTTACAAATTTAAAATAATTTGGCTGAATTTTCTTAAACGTATCATTAAAAGTAAGACTTTTACTTTAAGTAGAAAGAGATAGTTTAAATAGAATTTATAGCTTCTCATTCTAATACTTATATTATCACTTGACATTTTTTATAAATTAAATCAAGTATGCTGTGAATACATTTGTTTGAATCACAAATTTTTATGCACCCATCAGTGTCACAAAAATAATATATAATATACTACATTTTATGTGTATTTGAAACTTTTATTTGTTGTGTTACAATTGTATAGTGAACAGATTTGATGTGATTGCATTGAGTCAATATAACTAATGTAAGGCAAGTAGATCAGATAATATTGTTATTGACTTTTGATATAGACGAAATATACAATGAAGTTACTGAGTAATATATTGAATTTCCGTACATTTAAATAAATACAAATACTGAGTACTTTTAATTCATAATCATTTGGATCAATAATACCTACTTTAATTGGATATATTTCAATAATGGGATATTCATCTTTTTTATATGTACGATGATCATATTTGTATGCCATTTATAAAATTAAAAATCATATTTAATTATAAATATTGAAAATTAAGGAGCTTTACATATATGTAAAGCTCATAAAAGCTATGTAAAACTAATTTTTTTGTTAATCTTATATTATAAGATTAACTAAAAAAATACTTTTTGTTTTCTTTTGTTACATTAATAATTTTTAAATGTACAATATATGTATATCTACTGACCGCGTCGTATTGTTTAAAGAATATAATAGCAGGTACTATGTACAACTGGATTTGATAACTCACTTAATGGATTTATTTACATAAAAAGGCTGCATCACAATATTCTTAAAATAAGTATAATAGTACAAAATAATAGCGATTTATTTAATTTATAAAATAATAAATTCGTACTGTGCCATATGTGTGTTATTGACAAGGTTATTTGTTTTATTCTACAAATATGGAGGGTTATAATATATTATATTATATTATTATTGTTAAGGAAAGCCTTATTATTTAAAAAGTAGTGTAGTAAGATGACAATTTATTTTCAAAGGTTCTATTACCACGGCATTATGAAAATCATTGTAACATTTCAAACAATTATAATGTTCTTGAAAGTTGAAGAAAGAATTTGCTAGAAATTACAAGTTTTATTGAATTATATTTTAACACTTTTATTTTAAATTTACTCAATCTATATACTACTTGCATCTACTATTGCCAGGAGAAGTTGTAATAAATTAATTTACTTTCTCATGCTACGAATTACAGTCTTACTTTTAATTCAGAAGTTTTTTACCTTTTCAATTTGTATATTGTTATAAAATTAATTCTAACATGTAAATTAATTATCTACTGTACATCATTTATGAAATTGGTTGATATTGACTACAATCGTAAGTTGTTAGATACTGTGAAATTTTTGAAAACATACCCTTCACTCCGATTTCTTTTTAATTCTTATAGCGCCCGTGCCAAGGCCAACGCCAAGCGGGCTCTTTCTCACCTCGGACCAGCAAGTCAGCAGTCCTTCAGTGAACTCTGGGCCACCTCCATCCAGGCTAACCCCGTTAAAGGCTTCCCTGTTGGGGGCGAGTATGAGAACGGCGCTTACGTGGGTGACCTATATAGCGGTGACCGCGATGTCGGGGAAATCCAACTCAACGAAGTCTACGTTAGAGGTACGTCGTCTGTGAGAGTCGTTTACCATGCCATGTGTGTGGGAATGGGTGTGTACGAATTTGGTAGTAGAATCAGCAGTAGATTCATATTGTGAGATGAATATTTCAAAATGATGTATATACGAATTAAAATTTACAAAATGGCTTTCTTATATAACACTTATATTTGATACCACAGGAAAAAACTGCGAACCAAATTTCAGGCATTAAATTATTTAACATTTATTTTTATAATATTTGGGTTTATTATTATTTGAAAGTATACATATAGCATAAAAAATATAATACAAATTTTAATTAAAATTAAATTATTGAAAAATGTGTTGTATTACATATTTAAGCACTAAAGAATGCTCAAATTACAGAACAATTGCTTTAATAAGCCACACTAGTAAGATCCTTCTCCAAATCCTGCTCCAAAGGATGAAAAACAAGATAGAATTTGA
>JAYRBW010091248.1:0-44136 GCA_036023295.1 Invenusta paracnida
CTGTTACTAGTTCTGGCAGAGTTTGTAAAACTGGGCAATCGATCTTATGCCCACCTGATCTGATTGTCAATAATAAACATTTTCTCTTTTTGGTGTCATTTGCCATATTGATTCATTTATTTAAAATGGACATTATGTGGCATATACTAAATATAATAATGATTGGTACAAATTTAATGATAAAGTTATATCAAAAACTACCCTTAATACTTTCTTTAACTCGCGAGAAGCTTATATGCTTTTTATCAAAATCTTGATCAGTAGTAATAGAATAAAGGATGTGTGACGGTAGCGCGCTATCAAACTGGTTAAACACACCACTGAGGGTTCTAAGTCCGCACCTTATTATTATTATTCTACCACTGCATCATTGTATTGTCATCTTTTCTTTTAGTCTGTTTTGGTTTTGTGTCCTGGATTTTGGTTTCAATTAACATATAACAACCACAGACATAACTTAAAAACTTCTTATTTCCTAGGCCTGTGCTATTATGTGCAAGTATAGCTTGGTTGATTTCTAAAATTTTCTTCCACCTTAGGTATTTGTTTTTATTTTTGCTGTATTGTAGATTACTCTTGGAAGTTTTTTACTCTTCTGTCCAGAAGCAGTCATTCTTCTACCTTTGGTGCAACTTTTTTCGTTAGTCATCTTGTTGTATAGTTACCCTTTCTTTCTCTTTTTGTTTTTGTTTTTATCTTTTTAATTTTCCCCCTTTTTCTGGTTAAATGAGTAGATTTTGACTGCTGTTTTATCAACTTATGATTGATACAATTCCAGCGATTAATCTAAAAGGATCAATTTTATGTGGAAAATATATTTTCTGATAAAATGTCAATATCAATCAATTTGGCTTACGAAAATAAAAACAATAAAAATAAGAATACGAAGAAGAAACAATTTTTCATCGAAATTGACCCTTTTTAAAAAGTATTTAGAAACCCCCTTTAACATTCATTTTAGGTGCATTTTGTTCCTTAGCGCTTGTGGATTACACTTATACGAAAAATATGCTTTTAATGCATTCTAGTCCGAACTATTAGCAGTCAAAAATAGGCCTATTCTCCTTAGCATTAATGACTAGAGCTGTTAGCATCTCTTAAGCTAATTGCTACCGCTCTTACTCTTGGCTTGAGAATAATTGTTTCAATTTTTAAATAATAGATTTAAGTTGTATTTTTTTTATTAAGACATAAAATCTACTTAATATAATTTTTTTATAAATTTTTTATTTGGTGTATAATTATATTGGAAAAAAAAAATTATATTAAAAATCTGTTGTATAATGCTAAATATATAAAAATCAAGTATCCCCATTATTAAGTAGAACATTTTTAATATATATAAATTATTATGTATCTAAAATTTATTTATTAAGTCTGTATAATATATATGTAATATACTAAATCTATCTACATATTTAATTTAAACTATAATTAGAATTTCATTGAAATGTCTTGAAGATCATTCAGCTAATTATATATAAGTAAATAAATATAACATTATAATGAGTTAAGAAAAATACAATTTTCCTAAATAATATAGGAAAATATATAGATGTCAATGTTAAGTTATATTTTCTGTCATAAAATTGTATATGTTTTTCTATTTTATACTTTAGCTATTTAAAATAATGGAATAATCTCATTTACCATTTCAAATATACAACTAAAATATTTATTTTTTAAATTAGCATTGCAAGTATACTATTATTTTATATAATATATATAGAAATAAAAAAACATTTTGTTTAAACTATTATGTAGTAGTCTTTATATTGCATGCATTAATTTATACATTAGTATATATCTAGTTCATATAGTTAAATTAATATTATAAATACATTTTTTATAATACACATTATAATTAATTATTACTGACACTATAGTTTTACAATTTATTGAGTTAATATTAAAGGTTTATTTTTCAAACACTCATAGGTATATACTATAAATTACAAAATAGTTATATTGTATTAACCCATGCAGTTTAAGTTATTTGCTTATATTACTAAAACTTTTAATTTATATAAAAAGTAGAAAGATTTTATTTTAAGTTATACTACTATAATTTCAATAGTCATAGTTTCGTCTGTTGTTAGATTGTTTAGACTTTATATAAAGTCGAAAAAATTAAGTTAAAGAAAATGCATACTTTTCAATAATATTGAATTAATTGCAAGCATTTAGTCTGATAGTTTGCTAGAATATGAGTATTTCAAAAAATGATTCATTCTTGACTCTTCAATTATATAAAAAGCAGTCTAAATTCATATTTTTAATATACTTTTTATGTGTATAGCATAATGCTCGAAATCCTCCGATTTGTGCTGCAAAGTGTTATTGTCTATATTAGACAAAATTTTTGTGGAAATTTCTATAATTATTTTTGAAAATTATATGATATGAAACGTGCCTAGATCCTATTTAGAAATCTATGCTTTAGACTGCTGATCTTGTTTATTTTAGTTAAAACCAATAATATTGGTCTGGATTATCGAAAAATACGTTTTTATATTTGTTGAAAAACTTTTTTACATTTAGATTTCTTTTCAATTTTGGCTCGGTAGTTTGGTTTCCTTGTACACTACAACAAGAATAAGTCTTCCAACTGGAATTTGAGACGATCGAACATGTGGAAGTCGGGCCAGCGGAGCAGCAGTTTTGGCGGGAACTCGACGGTTGTCAGGCGTCCTCGTCGCTTTGGTGGAGGAGGTGATAAGATGGAACAGAGAGTGGATGCCCTAGATCTGACGGTGCCCCAAGGCGGTCGAAGTGGAATGGAGAGTCCCTCACCGCCACCTTCAGCAACAGTTCGTGTTGGGGGGAGAAAGACTGTTTCACTGCAGGCAGAAGACGGGAGACGGACATCCATCACCAAGCCCATATTCAGAAAGATGAAAGCTCCGGTGCGTTTTGGGCAGTTTTGAAAGTATTATAGCTACAAGAAAGACTCCATTAATTTAGTACACTACTAGTATGAGCCTATATTACCCAAATAATCTTAGGATAACTTACTAGTCTGTAAAACTAAGACTGTCTTTCGAGCTCCTCGATGCTGCCTGTAAATAATTTAACTGATACGAGGACGTAATAATTTTGGAACTTAAATTATAAACAGAATAAATTTATCATTACTAATTAACACATTTCAGATATCTTTCAACTGTCAATATTTTGAAAGAAAATAACTAAGAAACATCATGTTAAAACAAACAAAAAAGAAGAAAGTCCATGCGTCTGAATATATTGCTAAACAGCACAGGCAATAACCGAGGAGAAACAAAATAGGGCGAATATTGATATACAAATAATTATATGTAGTTTTTATATTATTTATGATACAATTAATATATACTACTTTATTAATCAACATCGATTAAATATATATTCGATGTATATATATGAATAAATATATTGTAAATAGAGGTCAACAGTTAGTACATAAAATAACTGCTACTGTTTATCCCTTTGTCACTACCCAGAATGGAGCTAAGGCGATCTCCGAGTGTCGAGAGAAGCTTCAGGAAGATCTAGACCTTTCGGTTAAGGGCATTGTCACCATCTCTCCGAGTTTGGGCTCCCTCACCCACCTCACTCAGCTTTTCCTCTACGGGAACAAGTTGACTTGTTTGCCAGCTGAGATTGGACGATTAGCTTCGCTTAAACAGGCACGTATGACTATTTGAGTGATTAAAAAACAATGTAACAAAGATTTTAATCTCTTGACTATTTGGAGCGGAATTTTTTATCGATTTCTTTCTTAAAACATAAAGCTTATGCCCATTTTATAGGGGTTTCTGATCAAATTTGCGTCAACGACAGATCAAATAAAGACGGCTGAAATTTGAATTTTAAAATAGCGTAATTTGTCAGACGAAATCTTGACAAGAACATATCAAATGCGTTTAGGCAACATATTATTATCTTAACACGATAATTTACGTAAACCAAGAGTTGTTATTTATATATTTTGGTAGTCTTAGGTTAAAGTCTTGTAGTGGGTATATGTATGATATAATTATAAAGAATTATTAATATTGCAAACGATATACTATATAGGTAGTATAACAATTTATTTATTTATTAATCAAAAATTAATTTCAATATTTTTCAGTATTATTATTAATTTAATATTTTAAAAATATTAAATCAATTTTAATACATTTAGGGCATAATACGTTATTATCTTATCTCAAATAACCTGATACAATAGAACTAGGTACCTACATACAATAATAGATCTAATTAATCTACTTTAATGAACTTTGTGGACAAAAATGCTGAAATATAAACAGCTCTGCATTATAATTGTGCTAAAATAACATCCGGTCTATAACCTATCTGGGTCAAATGAGCTTTATTTAGATTTCAATTCGTACCTAAATTAGAATACAAAACACACAATTTGGTTCAAAATGGGGCCTAAAGATTACAGTTTGTTCATAACTGAACTTAATTTGACTCACTCATGAACGAATCTCGACCTAACAGCTATGGCTTCAACAGAATACCCTCACTCAACTCCCAGAAGAGCTGGGCCAATGTCAGGGTCTCACTCATCTCGATCTGCGTCACAACCGCCTGGAAGGTGGCTTTCCTCTCGTCCTTTCTCGACTCACTGCACTTCAGCAGCTTCTCATCACATACAATAAGCTGACAAATATCGAGGGAATTGACAGTTTAGTGGTGAGAAAATAACATGACTTTTAATCATTCCTATTTTAGCAGTAGATATGAGGTAGATATATCACTAAGTAGTACCATTGTGTTATAAATAGCAAAGATGACAGGTATACATTGTCTGTATTAATTTTTTGTTTACATGCAAAAACACAAATAGAATAGTTTACATTAATTTTATAATATAATATCTCTTGCTATATTTTTTTTTCTTCTAATTATACATATAACTTGTTTCTCTATGCCTATCAAATATTTATTTCTGATGAGTTAAGTCCGTCGCTTTTATGTTAACTATATCTCAATGATAATTTTATTTAATATATATTTTTAGAAAAGAAACCGCTTAAAATATACATTTCTTTGATAACTGTTTATTGCTATTGTTCAAATGGTCTTTAAAGTGCACGTTTGTACACATTTTCAAACTATGCTTTTCAATTGTATTCGTTTTGTACCATCCTACAGCACTCAAGATAGAGATTCACAATTTTTATTCCTCACCAACAACCTTCTTTCATAATAGGTGCCAAATAAAGGTCAGTCAAGATAGCAAAGTACATAATAAAAAATATATATATTTCAACTATAGTTTCATCCTATATGGTGTCACTAGGAAAGATAATATTTAGTACATTAATACAATAAATGATACTTATATAGGTTTAATGAGTACAACTTACATATAATTTTACTACAATATATATATATGAGAATACAAATCAAACATAAAACTGAGAATACTAAAATAAATATGAGAGATTAGAAAAGGTTGAGAAAATAAGCTGACCTAATTACACAAGGGATTTATTAAGAGCTATTAAGAAAAAGTGAGTAAAACTTAAAAATTAATAACTTGTTTACGTAAGTCAGTTTACGTCAGTCTTCTTTTCTCAACCTTTTCTAATATCTCTATCTTTGTATTCTCAGTTTTATGTTTGATCTGTATTTTCATATATTTGTATTTCAATAAATTTATGTGTAAGTTGTACTCATTATTGAAACTTAAATAAGCATTATTTCTTGTTTTAATGTACTAAATATTATCTTTCCTGATGATGTCGGTATAGGACGAAACTAGTTGAAAAGTACTTTATTACCTTGGCCTTAATTACTTGGTATTATTAAAGGTTTTCCTCTAAAAAACCTGATTTTGTTCATCTTTTGATGATTAACTTGATAAATGAGCATGCCAATCGCCTATACAAATTATACTCAAAAGTAATGTTACGAAAAACAATAACTACTTTTATCAGTTGTTTTTCCTTATTTAAAAACTGACAGTACTATATATCCAAAGACTATAATAATTATTTCTAATATTTATACATTAAAGACATGAAATATTTAGTTATTAAAATTATTATATTTTAAATATACGCTTTTAATAGGGACGGCGTGAATATTAAACACACCTATCTTTACGTTTGCAAATTATGAATAACTCGTAACGAAGTAATGTTTTTTGGAAAATAATGTAAATTTATTTGTAATTATATTAAATTATAAAATATTTCTGAGTAATTCATAACTTATAGTAAACATACATATATATTATCAAATAAATGACTATAAATTAATTCACTTGTTTCGAGAAGAATATTTTAACAAGTGTTTAGTAATTTATAATAAAATTTATTTTGCAATGACATTACACAGTTTTCAGATATTACTCTACATATATTGTATATTGTGCTCACATGATTTCTAAATTAGTTCTTAAGTCCATAATATATAATTATGAAAGCTAAGTGTTTTCTTTATGACTGCGTATTTCATGCACTTTATACAAACTGTATACCTTCATGCCAATTAACCATATTAGCCATATTCCAAAAATTGTAAGAGAAATAAAATTAATTAAATGTACCTTATTGAGTTTTATAGTTATAAGAACCAACATGTAACCTAAATATCATAACAACAATTTTAGACGTTTTTTATAAGTGAGTCATTTATTAAGAATATATTTACACTTAACAGAAATGATTGATACAATAAGCTTGAACTGATAAATATAAAGTATGGTGTTTGAATTTATGAAAATGTGAAATGAAATTATAGCTAATTATTATATGGTATAATTACTGTAATGTATATATTTATATGAATTAATCTATAGCCGTAATTTAATCAATTTAAATTCGCTTATAAATTGTGGCATTTATGGAATAAAAATAGCCAATTATTTCTTAATTTATTTGTTTAGTACATTGTATACATTTTGTTTAACTTTAGACACAACAATTGAAGGTTTAAAGTGAAGGTTATTTCGCATTAATTATTCTAAAATAAAATTTATCGTTTTTACTATAATTTAATAGTATTGTATAAGGTTGCTTTTTGAATATGTATGAGCATCATTTCTACGCAATTTTTGTATTGTGCAGATATGGTTTATTATGTACTTTTATATTGGAATATTATATAAGTAGGTTTTATTAATAATTTCTTATCTATAATATTGTGTTTTACATTAAAGAATCTACCTATACTAATTTTTAGAATTTATTAACCATCAGTGAAAATGATTTTCGTATTATTGATTTCCTTCCCATGATCATTCTTAAAATGGGTTCTTTAGATTTAACATTTTGATTCATTTTATCTTTTACACGAAATCTCTTTGAACAAGTCCGACAAATGATTAAAGGGTTATACTTGTATGTCGGAAATTTCTCTATTTTTAGAATTCTAAAATCAATATAGCATTTTACTTTATAAAATGACCAGACTTTGTTTTAGTACCTTGGATTATACGTACAGACACACGCATTAAATCAGGTGAAATAAAATGCATAAAAACAAATGTGTTTCAAGTTTGCATAATTTACTTCAAGCATCTTCATTTGGCAATTATATATTATTTGTAACTTTTACGTTTATATTGCTGCCTGCAGCTCTGTATATGTACTTTAAAGTAGGCAACTTATAAAGTAAATCTTACATGCATTTTGCATTAGACAAATATTTATACAAAATATATATTTATATGAAACTATACATCCAGGAACATATACGTAATATATTTGTGGAATGGTGATATATGCGTAGTTTTAATCGTAAATATTTACTTAGGCTCATTATGTGCATTACTTTGTGCATGTGCATATGTAAGCATATAAACTGTCATATAAGTTCACAACTATAAAATACGATTAATTAAATTTAAAATTATGTATTTAAAATTAAGTAGGTAAGATTATCATAGAATTTTATGTAATAGAATATAAAAACTATATACGTAATATTTAATTTTTATAGGGCAAGTTATGTAAAATTAATAGCCGAGTAGAGTATATGGTCCTGTACAAAATATCGTTCGAAAAAGAATAAATCATCTTTTTCAAATATTTTATTAGAAAATATACATGTTAAGTAAAATCATGTAAAAAAGCTTATTAATTTGATTTATTTAATTTATTAAAATCCATTTTCTGATGTCCCTCATGTTTTATATTTCGTCTTTCTTGCTTCTTATATTTTATGTAATAATTTTTTGCCCCTCATTTTTCAGATATCACATTCTGCATCCAAGCTCGATGCAATTACTGGTGTTATACCCTTTCATAGTTAATAAAATATATTTTTTACTTTAGAGTAAATTATGTTATGTAATCTATCTATATTAATTTTATTAGTGTGTACTTCAAAGTAAATTAGCTTTATTTTTAAAATGCTATTACGGGATAATTATCCACAAATAGAAAGTGTAACCACTAAGCCAGTTTGAGGAATTGTTTGAAATAGATTTTTGTACTGGACAAATATTAATTAGAAGCTTAAATCTCGTTTTAAGAATGGCAAAAAATAGTATTCAGATCATCCATTTTGTAATAAATTCAAGACACTGGCATAGATGATGTATATATTATTACCCTCCTTGATGTATGGATATACACATGGTTAACATTTTATGTATAAAATCCAGTCCAGCTTATTTTGAGTATCAATATATATGATACACAATAAATTTATGTATAGATAAAAATTAAGTCGAAATTATTTTCAAGATAATTTAATATTTAGATATGCCTATACCTTGATATGTAGACATTGAAGTACATATATAGATATAAATTTATTAGATGCCATATACAATTATTTAAGTGATTGAATTACAACATATATTTTTATTGACCATATAATAAAAACATTGATTGAATATACAAAGTATTTATCAAAATTCCATGCAATAATTTACTTTTAATTTCTTTTAAGTTGTTTTACGACTTTAGAAACCTTTAAACAAATGAATATGTATGTCGTAATTTAATTAACAACGTTTAAAACTGATCTTATCGAATGTTATTTTGACTAATTATACAAGTAGTTATAATTTACTTATATATACTTCCCAATTATAAAAACAGTCAGAAAGTGAATTTATTCTGGTTTGTGTCCAATTTAACTGTAAATCCAATCCTGTGTCACATACGGGACACAACAGTAGCTTTATAACTTGGTTGTCGTTCGCTATAATATTTATTAGTAATAGCATTTACTTCGTGTTCCAGAATCTACAGACACTTGTCTTGAAGAACAACAAACTTCAAGGTGCTCTCCCCTCCTCAGTGGGGAAGTTGACAAGTCTATTTGCGCTTGATTTGTCAAATAACAAGATAACGGAGGTGCCCGAAGGTACATATATGGCCGTTCTGATAAATAATTCATTCTCATTAGATCTACTTGTTTTTATTATTTTTGTCTTTGCTCATTATCTTACATGTAGAGTACACCTAAAGTTTTCAAATTTAACTACATGTATAAATCAAATTTAAACTTATTTATATAACATGTATTTCGATTGAATTTATTTTGTTATATACATATTTATTTAATTGTGATTTAGCTTGTATTATCTTCTGCTAAATCACAAGCTAAACACAAGCTAAATCACAGTTAATAAATATGTATATAATAACATAAATTCAATTGAAATACATGCTATATAAATAAGTTTAAATTTAATTAATACGTGTAGTTAAATTTGAAAACCTAAGGTGTACTCTCCATGTATAAGATATATCATATACGAAAATACTAAAAAACAAGTAAATATAAAAAATGAAACTTAGTATAACAATAAATTTTATACTATATTCATGAAGAATCTAGTTTGTAAATGTACGCATGCAAATTGAAATCATAGTTGTATTTGTCAAATTTTGTTAAAAAAATTGAAATATTTAAAAATAGAATTAATATATTTTTAGGACAAATTAATATCAAGATTTTTTTTCTGCTTAGAACTCAACAGTCAAAGACAAATTTAAAATTATTATTATAAGGTGAGCCAGTCGGATTTCTTGTTGTTGAATTATCAGAAATTTACTTAAAATTTAGATATTGGTTTATGACAACATATAACAGTTGGATGATTGATTTGTCAACATACTACTTTTACAGACTACTATGAAAGAATCAGCTCATTACATTCCTGTTTTGATCGTATTTAAGTTGAAATAGCTTTATCATGAAATAATTATATTATAGTGTATGTATGTATGTTCACTTGTTTTTGATTTGTCACTTAATGTTAAATAATGGATAAATTTGTTGAAGATATTTGAAAATTTTGTATATATTAAATGATATATTTTTAGAAATCGGTTCTTGCCAGGCTCTTACTCGTCTTATGATCGATTACAATCTGCTGACTACGCTTCCGTCCGCTATTGGAGAATTGTCCAGACTCAGGATTCTTGGTATCAAGTGAGCTGTTTGTTTGCTTTAATTGATAAATTTTGAGTTAGAATTTAAAAACTGAATATTTAATTACTGATGAAGCATTTAAAAATATGATTTTTGTTCTCGCAATCCAATTAATAAAACTAAAAAATAAATATTAAAGGAAACAAAATTGTAAACATATCAAATTTCCATTTTTTCCATTTTGATAAAAATCAAGTTGGAGGTCACTGAAGATTCATTTAAAGTTGATTTTTGACTGTCTTTAATAACGATAACTCAACGAATATACTTTATAAATGATATCTTTTAATCCTTTTGAAACCTTTTTATATTGTCATTTATAGCCTTAAATGTACTTTATCAGTTGTGTTTCTTTTAACCTGTTTGGTAGCTATGCATATATGTGTTTTTAATTATTACTGAAAATAGTTATCATTTTAAAGAGTACTGTATCAATGATAATTAATGGAAAAAGTTCTTAATTTTATCATTTTCAAGGTGTGCTTAAATATTGTTGTTCTTTTGTGAGATTTAAACAAAAGTCTAAGTATTAGTAAGACATTAATAATAAGAACATTTTATCAATATAACCTATAGTTTACGCAGAAATATTTGTAATAATAAATTAATTGTTTATAACTACATTTAAAAAATATAATATAACATACTATGATTGTTTTATTATAATTGTAAAGTATTTTAAAAACGATTACACCGATGAATAATGTTATAAATAAATAAGAAATATGTTGCTATAATTATAATTATAAGTATATTTTCTTAATAAGTGTTGCTATTTATAATATGATATATTTTTAATGCATTTAGCATCTAATAAATTTACAAATTGACCTAATATACGTACGTATACCATCCGATTCATTAGTGTTTTTTATCAATAGCAGAACTTTTACTTGAAAAAATGAATTGTTTGTCTAATTGCTATTAATGCTAATTAATAGCATCGATTTTCTTTATAAATCACTAAGAAATGATTCCATATTGACAAGTAACTAGTCTTTCTATATAGATTAATTATTTTATGTATCTAACGCCACTAGCGTAGAATTTATGCGCTGTTTATTTAAGTAGATACTTATCATCCATCCGTATAATAATGATTTGAAACGATTTTTATGCTCACATTTATCAACTTGTTTCTTGATTGAATCAGTACATAAACCATGTAACAAAGTACGATTTGGAATGGTACTTAAACATTTTCTTATTTTCTACAATCAGGGTATTTCATTTGATTTAACTTTAACAATAAACATTATAATGTACTGTATACAAGGGTTTTTGAACATAATGTATTGAATATCACTAATTGAAATCCTTTTATCACCAGTGCACACAGGTTTTTTCGTATGTATAAATTTCAAAGTCCATCACATACCTGAAATGCCTATTTATACATATACATAATGTTTACATACCAGATAAGTAGCCTGATTAATTTATCATTTGATTGAAACACTGTGCAAGCACTATTGTGAATTCATATTGTAAGTTACGGATCTCATCTTAAGAAAATTATCTATTTCAGTCTTTTGTTTATATAGATACATTAGAGAATAGGTTATACATACATTTTGAATCATATTTTTCGATTAACAAAGCAGGATATTTATGTATACTATCAATACGAGTATGTGGAAATAGATTATTTTTTCAGTATTTTAAGAATGTCAGTATAGGTACTGTTACTGTATTATTGTTATTTTATAGATTTCTAACGACATGTCATAAAATGAACTATAAATATTGCTAAAGAAAATAGCAAAATTAACGCGTAGAATAATTACTTAACAAATACAATACATCATACTATTGATTTATTGATGGGTAGGTAACATTCCGTCTTCTATTATAACATGTTGATCAATATCATAGGCAACTATGATGCGGAAAAAAGTACTGATCACTTTTAAAAATTAAAAAACCCATTCGTAAAGTAAAATAAATTTAATAAAACACCCAAGTTTTCGAACTTAACAAAAGTCATAATCATGAATACAAAGCAAAACACAACGAGACACATTATAGGTATATGAGAAATAAAAACTACAAGAACACTATTCATAAATTCCAATGTACAGAAAAAAAGAGAGAACTGGAGAAATACAAAAAGTTTTGTTAAGAAAGTTATGTAATAGAGCCAATAATTATTGAGAGCGATGTTCTTATTTTTCACAATAAAGGCAGATTCAATAATTTTACGCGTTTTAGCATCACTGCAATGATGTATAATCAAAGCGTTGGTAAAATCAGTGGATTTTTAAAGTGCTATTGATATGATTGGAAATACCATTGTCAGTTTTATGATGCAATATATTTTTACGATGTTCTTTCAAACGGATATTTAAATCTTTATCGGTTTCACGAAAGTGAAAGACTGACAATTATTACAATTCACTTTGTAAATACTTATTTCGGGTTTAAACGAATTAAAATTAGAACGAAGAGTATTGGGATATTAAAAAAATATATATATATATGTATAGGGAGATATACATTACTATAATTTTATCAACGCTTCGATTATACATCATTGCAGTGATGCTAAAACGCGTAAAATTATTGAATCTGATTTTATTGTGAAATATAAGAACATCGCTCTCAATTTCAATTAAGGTTTCTGTTCTCTGGACCTCTCTACTAGTAAATTGATTATTGGCTCTATTACATAACTTTCTGTATCTCTCCAGTTATTCTCTCTTTTCTTTTGTACATTGCATTTATGAATAGTGTTCATGTAATTTTAATTTATCATATATACTTATAATGTGTCCCATTGTGTTTTGTTTTGTACCCATGATTATGAACTTTTGTTATTTCGAAAGCTCGTGTGTTTTATTAAATTATTTTACTTTATTAGTGGATTTTTTTTTATAAGAAACATATCATATGTGCAGAGTATTGAGATATCCTTTGCTGTTCTATTCAGTACGTTGTATAAATATTGAGCTATTTATATATAATACATTTAGCTCTTTTTTAATGTAAGGAGAAATCGCTTTTCTTTTATATGGGGGGAAAAAAACTTATACGAATTTAATGGCATTGCAGACAACACATTTATATAAATATAATTGTTATTGGACACAATTCTCGTTTGAATAACGTTTTGTAAATAATTATGATTATTGGAGAAAGCAAAATATAAAAATATTTAATATTTATTTTACACACTTTTAGAAAAGTCAACTTTAGATTAATATTCACTTTATTTTGATTTAAATATATATAAAATTCGTTTGTAAATTTTTATAAATAAGTTGTATATTAATTTTCCATTGTTATTACAATGGTCGTATCAAGTAAATATCGATTATGTATTTTATATTTTGAATTATTGAATTTGTTAATTTATAACAGGTAAACACATCCTGCTGTTTTATACTTTATATGTTATAATGCGAATAGATCAATATTTTCACTGAACAGGCGTGCTACAAGACTGGTTACCTCAATGAAGAAGGTAACATGACAGAAAGAGTATATATAGGTATATACAAACCTACATAAGGTATATACAAACCCACATAAGGTATAACAAATAAACATGTATGCATGCTTGAATTATTTCATTTTAATGAATTATGACCCGACTACCAATTATAGTTAAAGTTCATTCGTGGTTGTAAATCGTTTTTTTTCAGTTAATATACAGATTTTCGTATGCATACCACCGTATTTTAAGAACATAAGCTAATTATATTGAATAAAAATGCATAATAGTATAATGTGCTATGCAAAGGTGTTTTTCATACCAAATCTATTTGGTTAAGAACACGGGCACATTAATCTAAATATTGTTTTGCATTAGAATCTGTATGCAGTGCAAATTGTAATAGGTACAACTAAGTTAACAGTATTAATTTTGTAACATATATTATAATTGTGCTATTATCTGCAACTATGATTTAACATTATTTGATTTTTTGTGAGATTAAATACATTTCATATATTTATTAAAAGGGTAAGATTGATAAAAAATTTACAGAAGAATGTTATACAGAGATTACCAATATATAGATATATACTGAAATTTCACCACGAGAAATAGTTTTTTGATATTCTATAATAACATTATTTATATTTAAATAACATAGTTAACAACATTTATTTTTTAATCAACACCTACTTTTATAAATATTAAAATACGACAGTTTCGTTTATTGGCGCAAATTTACACGATCATATACAATGTCAATATTAGGAAAATGTTGAACTCCAGTTTGTTATTACTCATTGGTTTACTCTATATAGAAGGTTATCTTTAGAAATATAATTATCATTATACATGAATGAAAAATAAAACGTCTGGCGTTATAATAACTTTAAAAAAATATTAGCACTACAAAGTTGATTGATTATTTGCATTGAATGTGATTCCAATAGCTTATTATTACTTCTACAAAGTTGACTAATTAAATTGTGTATAGTCACTATTTCAAAATGTTTAACTTTCTTTTTCGTTACTTTTTATTCATTTAAAAACAGTTCACACAAAACTATAATATTCTAGAAATGTATTTTATTTACAGTATTATTTGACAATAGGTAAAATAAAAATCTTAACAATGACATGTATAATTTCAATATTTAGATTATATATACATATATACGAAATCATCATTTCTTATCTCACAATTTATATGTGCAAAATGGTACACAAAGTTGACTAAACACTTCAGCTTGTTCCCTTTAATTTGACATGTAGTCTTATGCAGTCAAAATGGTGCCTCTTTCAGCTTGCCAGTATGATGTGACCTACGACTGAGATAGACCATTCGATATGAATGTTACCTTCATCCTGTTCTAAGGCGTTCAATGTATATTATATTATATTCTGCATTCTCGTACACTTACTGTATTCTTGTGGCTATGTACACATACATTAAGCGTGCAAAGGAAGGGTTTTGATAATGTATGCCTTACTATATGTATTCAATTGTGACACATAGGCAATTTTTAAGCATCTTTAATTTTTCCATTTTAACTTTGGTTTTGGAAGCACTTTTCGAGTTATATAAATAAATTGTATTTATTAACAATTGAATCTTAATGTGTGTTTCCCTTCATCTCTTAAAATTTAATCTAGCCACTTCAACAAAAGTTTAATATAATTATGAAAATTCTTGATGTACTGGAATGATTTTTTCTATTAGTAAATTATTCCAGTGAACAATCTACAAATGGATTTGATTATCCAACTAATATTTATTTGTTCACTTAGAATATGCTTAATGTTTGAAACCAGAGTCTAAAAGTCTTTTTTAGATGTTCCACATCAGAATTCAGTTCCACTATTTCAAAATTCAGTAGACTGGATGAATGGTATATTTTATCATGCGTTTATCTTACAGATATCTTCCTATATTTTTTACTGAGAATATAATTAGTTCGTCATTAGATATTAAAATGAAAAACTTTTAATTTCGTAAATTCACCTTGATTTTTTACCCATTTTACTAAGCTTTTTTCTATCTAAGGTATATTATATACATATTAACAAATCTTTACTATGTGTAGCAGAAAGTACTCACCATAAATGGGGCTATGTTTGCAGATAGATGGAAAGAATTAATGTAGAGCATCTTATTGGAAACTAGGGGATATCCAGGGGATATTGATAATAAATGTTAGCGACAGATACGCATGGATACTTTATTTTTTATGAAGTTCAAAAGTATACGGCCAGTTTTATAAAGATATACATGTATAAATAAACGCAAACAATATATTGCTAAGTCAAGATCTTATATGGACAATATCATATTACAAAACATTTTCGTGAACAAAATTAGTCAGTTTAATTAATCTGGAAATAATTGACACAACACAAATTATTAGACGTCTTGGATTACAGTTGAAATATTTGAATAAATAGTTTAGATATATTGTACAAATGTAATTTAGTACACTTACATTATATACGCTTAACACTTTATAGTATGTGCACGTTTATAGGTACATTTTTATTCAGATCATTATTTACATTGAATAAAGTTTATAAGGTATATGTTATGTTATTACATATGTAGTAAAATTTATTATGATTTGAATGCGCAATTCTTGACAATATGTTTACAGTTATATTAATAATTATCTGAGACATATTTGTTTATATCCATTTTGTTAGATAATTTGGTTGATATCTACGCCTTACAGTGTATTTGTATGACAAAATTAAAGTAAGTTAGTATCGTACATTCTAAAATTTTCTAACTCAAGTTACCCATAATATTGTAATATGAAATAGTTACATGTTAAACTACAATGTAATTTTTGTAAGCTGTAAACATATGAATTGATGCCGAATTGACTGTAAAAGAAATGTTATATGTATAAACAATATATGGAAATTGAGTAGGTACTTATAAGTGTATCTCCTAATAAAGGTTCTGGGCAACCAAGTATGTCACACACTCCAAAGAATAGGAGGTTCTGGGCCACCAACTGTGTCACACACTCTAAAGAATAGGAGGTTCTGGGAAACCAAGTATGTCAGACACTCCAAAGAATAGGAGGTTCTGGGAAACCAAGTATGTCACACACTCCAAAGAATATTGAAGCTGTGGGAATACTTATAGAAGAAGATTCCAATATTTCTGTTAATCATTTAGGCATTCTTTTGGGTCTTATACATGACAGCGTTTTGACGGAGGCCCATAAGCAACAGCGAATAACTGGTGCAGAATAAATACTAACTTCAATCACAGGCAATATGCTCGTCATTGATGGAAAATAGCTATAATAGGCTCAACCTCATCCACTGCAACAGAACGTGAAAGCATGACGTGTGGACTCAGTTGGTGATCGACGTGGGATATAAGCCAAAACATTTCACGTCATTGTTGGTATCAACTTTAGATCTCATTATTACTTCCAAGTTTTAGAACGAGGATAAACTGTGGATAGTGAACACTATATGTTGGATTCTTACAGAAGATTTTGTTTCTTCGTTGACAAGGCACCTCCACCATAATGCATGATAATGCCTGGATACATGTCGCCAGATTGAGCAATGATTTTCTCCGGGACAACAATATTAACGGAGTTCTCCAGCCTCCTATTTGTCAGATGTGAACTTGTGAGACCGGTACATATTCCGAAATATGGAAGTGGATGGAGTAAACAGAGAATTGACTGATCGGGATTCTGTTCTCCAATACCTGGGAGATTACCTCAAACAATTTTGTCGGCTGAAATGGGGAGAGAACTTACGAAACGTTGCCAGGTTCTCCAGAATATCGAATTTTATCTTTATTTTTCACGTATAATTAATAAAATTGTTTATATTGTTATATTTTTTTAGTGTTGCTTAAATCCAATATTTTAATACATTAACATTTTTATTGAAAAACTTTTTGTGGTTGATAATTACAATTTTTGAAGATTGCTTGAATTTATAAAGATAACACAATTTAATCTTTAAACTTTGAATCTATGATTTACAGTTTTTGTAGCATATCTATAGTATATTAATCTATAGACTTATTTATATAATATTGGTATTTCAAATGGGGCTATAAATGTCTGTAATTTAATATGTGTCCACAAAATATTGAAACACGTAAAGTTGTGGTAGGTCAATAGAGGAATGTTATAAAACACAGAAATTAAAACTTTTAAAAGCGTTTTTCTAATTTAACAAATCAAACATATAATTATTTTTATTAAAAAACATACACTTATATCTTAAGATCTACTAAGCATTGAACCATACTGGTACGATATTTTGCACTAGAGATAATTAATTTTCACCAGCAAAACTTTATAGAACTTAAATAAAATAAAATTTTGACAGCACTACCTTAATAATGAATTGTGTTTAAATTGCCCATCTATTTGATTTTTAGTCAATATCTGTGGTTTTGGGTAACATACTTAAAAAATAATCTAAATGATATTACGTGTTATGGCATGTGTATAAATTAAATAGCACGTATGTATTTATATTTTATACTCCATGTTGTCTAACGGTGATGATGATAAGGGGAAATGTATGTCAATTTTTAAATATGAATTATATTTCATATTATGGATAAGTTTACGTGAAGAATAATCGACAGCATATACATAATTCGTCTATAAATAGTGTTTAAACAAAATTGAGTGGTTGGACTTAAAAACTAAAAATCATATGTACAGACTGTTATAAGCTGAAAAAATTACGACTTCTTTCCATTTTCTATTGACCCGATCTCTCATGGCAGGTATAACCAGTTGAGTGAACTCCCATCAAATCTTCGACATTGTCCGTTACTGGCGGAACTTAACATCGAAAACAATCAAATGACGAGTATGCCGGTAAGACGATGTTGTCGTACAGGACACATGGATTGAATGTCATGGCTTGTAGGTGCAGCGCGCATCATCTGTATATGCATGAGTATTTACCCTTCAAGCCGGACACGATATTCAATAAAGTATGAGTGAAGTATGTGCTGTCATGTATGTGAAGTATGTGCTGTCATGTATGTGAAGTATGTGCTGTCATGTATGTGAAGTATGTGCTGTCATGTATGTGAAATATGTGCTGTCATGTATGTGAAGTATGTGCTGTCATGTATGTGAAATATGTGCTGTCATGTATGTGACCACTGTATAAAAGGAACAATAGATACAAATACAGACATATTTAGGTGAGGATTTTTTGCACGCGTTCGTTCATATATTACTCTTATACGAACATGTAAATCTTTTTCGGCTATGTATAAGTGCATTTATTATAATTATGCTGTGAGAAAATATTTGCATCTAAAACAGTCAATTGATTGACCCTAAATTATACTTTATGAATATATTTATATCTAATGATGAGGTGTCTTATGGAAAAATATATATTATTTTATTGATTTATGACTGTCTAACTCAATATTGACTAATTAGCGTTTCAATTAAGTACATACATATAGTTACATTTGAGAAATTAAAAGTTACTTAGTAACGATTCAACGATTTAACATATAATGCGATATAAAATAATATTGATATGTTATAACTTTTACATATAATATTATGTATATATAATCTTTTGGAACTATTTAATTAGCTTTTAAAACTGTGTTTTTTTATTGATAATAAGCCTAGAAAATAGCAAATAATGGAATATAAATGATTATTTTGTTAAATTTTGAGAAATGAAATGTTATCCTTTGATCGTAATTAGCGAAATGTGATCGTAAATCTGTTCCATGCATTTCAAACTAATGGCCTATAAATATTTATAATTATATTGATAGCTTAAAACGGTTTATTTCAACTAAAGCTAAAAATAAAGATACCCTTATTGAGATAACATGACAATTACTCACTCAAAAATAACTGGAAATTGTATTTACATACAATTTAATGCCATACTATTTTTAATTGAAATATCATTTGCATAAATCTATGCTTATTCTACAGACTAAAATATGACCAAATGTTTAAATATTTAAACCAGAGACATATCAGGGAAATATACAATGTACTGCAATATATAACAGTTTGGTTATATTTTCATTACATTTTACTATTTCAGGAGAATCTTCTTGAATCCTTGACGGACACACCAATAATTGTTTTGAGTCGAAACTCCTTTTCTGTGTTTCCTACTGGACGTCCGGAACAGTTTTCTTCAACTGAAGTAAGTTTACTGTATCTACTGAGTAAATAGGATTAAAAAATTAAAATTAGAGATTTTCTTACAATTAAAACAACTATGTAATACTTTTTAATTTCATATATGTTTTACCCAAATAATTTTATGTAAAATCAATACTATTACAATTATTGCAGCCAAAATATGGCATGTCAACTTACAGTATATTATTTTTAGCATCAATGGATCAGTTTGCTTTTCCATTTTATAAAATAAGGTGTAATTCACGTTCATTAAATAATGTTTGAACATATATATGATATTTTAACATTTAATCCGAAGAAATTAGTAAGTGCAATAAAGCAATAGTTCAAGGCATACAATGTAAAAGAAACTATAATAAGAGTATAATATACATATATAGGCTGCTATATCTTTATCAATATCACATCCTTATTTATCTAACATACATATATCAGTAAGTTATGCATAGCTAGACGGTCATCTCGTATATATATATATATAACCTTCTAGTGTAATTCGGCTACTATTTGTATATATACATTTCCAATATGTACTAAATTTATGTTATATATAGATATTTTAGATGTAAGTATATATTATATGCCTACTATGACATGTAATTTGACATTATTCTGAAGAAAGAGGCATCATACATCTCTCTCGAATTATGAACATGTGTCATATTATATCCATATAATATTGTTTACCTTACCTGTTTAGGAATACACCCAGCTGTTCGTTAATGATCTTTTCATTTCATATCCATATAGTGCTATTTGATACAAATTAAGGTTATTCTAAGATATAGTTTATTTTGATATAAAGCAACGTATACTATGCTATATTTGTGTACGCTATTGTATTCATCTATTAATTATAATTGACGTAGTTACATACTTTGTTGCGGGCTGTTTTATATAAATTACTTTATTGTGTTGTAACTTTATTATTTTTATCAAATTAATTAGCATTCTATATTTATGAATGGGGTGTCAAATTATTGACAATTATGCTATATAGGCTTTATTAATTTATTTTCATTTAAATCAAATTTTTATCATTTAATAGTTTAATTTAAAAATTAAATGTCTACAATATTTCTAATATAAGAAATTATATATTTTAGTTTCTTGATTATGTATATAAATCTACAATAGAAAATATATAAATATTCGACAAATGGATTTGTCAAATTGTTCGTTTTCGTATTATAACACTAATAAATAGATTACATGTAGTATAACATACTATGTTAACTTGCAAATTTATTTATCAATCTGATCGAATCAATTAGGCGACACTGAAAACTAGTAACTTGAATATGAAATTAATTATTCCTATATATATGTATATCATAATTAAAAAAATCAATCTTTACATTTTTGCTTCAGTAAGAAAATTTTTTATTGAATAGTGTTATTATTTTATAAGATAAAATGTTAAACTCTGGGAAACTTATTTTACTCTATTAAATTAAACAAAATACAGATATAAATAAGTACAGATATTTTTAATATTTTTAACAAGAGAATTTATTTAATGACGATAAGAAAGTAAGATAATAAGTAGTTAATGTATTTATTTCAATGTTTTTATTTATAATTGTACTAATGTTTAGCAAGGGGATAACATAAAACTTATATACAACAAAAAATCATAACTTATACAGTTAGTAAAATTGTTGAACAACACATTTATTAGATTTTGTCAATGTACTTTAAAATGCTATATATAGCGTACTAGAAAAGTAAGATCAACAAGAACATACTTGTTGTGAAGTATAATATAGATTTTCTTTGTGGCTCATATATTTCTTTTATGACTTTGTGTTAATAAACACAGCATTAAAAATAAATAAATAGAAACAGCTTTCATCTTGTGAAGTTGTTTACGTTTTGCATACTTCTGTTTATCATTTATGTTAGTAATTCAGGCCTATTAGTAAACCACATACAGAATAACAAGTATTTATATCCTAAATAGAGCTCAAATAAGATTAACCACTTTCTTAAATTAGTTCTGCATGTAATGCAGCTTCTAATATTTGACACTCACATCAAAATTACAAAATAAATAGGGTCTTGTCTGTGTTGACCATATAGACACACACGCCTATTAAACTTTATATATAAAAAAATTATAGCAAGTTCCTGAGAAAATATATTTTTTTATAAACTAAAAATATTATTTACAGATAGGCACAAAATTGTTAATCAATTTTGCATGACACATTAGTTCATAATTTCAAATTTTGAACATATTATGATGGTACTATTTTGTACCATTTTGTAAAGTCCAGAATCTGAAGTTCTTTTTGAATAGTAATACACAAACCGACGGATTCAGCACATTTATATACGAGCATAGTATGAGCAGAACTTAGAGCAGAAATTTATTGTATGTCTTTTATAGTATATATACATATATTAGTATACATCTTTTAAATATAAATAACGTCTTTAAATGATTTGGTAGACATCTATTCTAATCTGGAAAGCGATCATTTCCTCACAATTCAATTGATTTGATGCTCATTAAGTCGCAATGGTCTCACGTGATTTACGCATTATTTAAGAACAAAATCAGTATTCCGTAATATGCACACATATTATTCAAGCCAGGTGGAATTTATTCAAATAAAATGAAATTAAATACCTCCTTCATCGCAGGGTTGTAATGAATCGAGTTTTTTAGAAATTTTATTGTTTCACGTATATAGTCAGGGCATTTATCGAATATATTATAATCCACGAGTGTGAAAACCTGATAACGTTTCCTTGGAAGTACATTAATTTATTTTATAGTTGCGATTGTCATGAATTTATATCAAACAGTTTATTCTTATAAAATATCTATATCTATATATAGTTCAGTACAACTATTCGTTACTATACATTACAATTCTGTACAGTATAAGATTATACAGGGTTAAAACGAGTAATAATTTTTATCTACACAATGATATCTAAAATTGAGGTTAATTTATTTTAACTCTCTAAAATTATTTGTATTAGAATAAGATTTTTGAAATACTTCTCTGTTAAATATGATTTTTATTAAGAATATTAAAAATCTCAAATTCCTCTTGAAAATATATATATTATTAATTTTATTAATTGAAGAAATTTTTTGAGTACCAAAATATATTTGATGACAATGTACTGTTTTACTTATTCGACAAAAGGCTATACCAAATATGTATCTTATTTATACTCGAATTTGTACTTAATTATTTGATTAATTATATTTTATGCAAGTATGAACAACAGGCAAATTTATAAAGAATATTTTATAAAATGAAAAAATAGAAAAAAATGCGACTAAATAAAGTGACAATAACATATTTTATTTATTTTTCCTATTTATATATAGTTTATCTAGAACAATTAGATGATCTGCAAACAAGATAATATCGCCAATGAGTAGGCTGCTCACTATTTTGAGTATAGACTTGCCTTTCGGCTCGACAAAACTGAATAACTCCATTACTAAAATATCGGCCAAATTTTCTTTAAAACTAAATGTAAGTTTCAAAAGTAGGTTATACATTTATTGTACATATAAAAGAATGCGTTTTATTGCTACCCACTATGAAATTAATGTATATTTACTAATTTAGAATCAATTCTTCCGAGGTAAATATATCCAAGATTGATTAATTATGTAATTATTTCAAGTTATTGTTTTCTGTCATTAGGTACATTAAAGCTCTATTTTCGTAACGTTTCTTTATGTATGAAATCGGGTAGCGGTAGGGCGCCATACTTACATATCGGTATAACATATTTGCATATTCTATAACTTTGTTCAAATTTTAACTTGATTATTTATAAGTTCATCTGAGTGCTTGTGTTTTGATATACAAGAAGTGTCAGCTGCTTATCTCTATGTTTTATAGTCAATTACAAAAACGGCGAAAGCCATGACTGTGCTTAAGTTTAGAATTTAGATTCCAATAACACTTTATCTATCAAAATGACTGAAGATATTGCGAAGTTCAGAGTATTGACCGAGATTTTGTCACAACATAACTCTATAATATCACCATTTCTTAAAATAATAATAAGACCGGCTAAGTTTCGAAACTTTTCATATTATAGTATAAATATGTATTGTTATCTCAAAACAATCACGGATAAATTGAGTGTAGATGACAAGCTCACTATAATAGTATATACAGTTGTTATCTTGTTTTGTTAGTGTGGGTAGTTATTTGTTGTTGCTAATAAACTATTTTTAGCAAACAAAACATTTGGACACACACAGACGCACACTAGCCATTTACACATTAAGTTTATATGACCGAGAACTATATTTCTTATTTATAACATGATACTACCATACCTTTTACACGAATTATCAAACTAAACTTCATATTATTGTTATCTCCATGGATGAAAATATTAGTGAAAAACAGACATACCTAAACAAAAGATGGTTTTAATTAAAAATAAATAATTGTCTTTGTTGGTTCCTAATATTGTCAATGTAATAGAGCACAGCCAAAGTTTGAACAAAATTCGTAAAACTGTTCTTTTTTCTTAAATTTAATTTAATAAATAGAGTAGTATAATGCAATTATTGCTATTTCATCTAACTCAAACTATTTTAAAGGTATATAATTAATTTTACTCCCATTAATTTTTGCCATGTATAAAGACTGTACATTTTAGTGAAGGATTTTATAATTCCGTGAATAAAAAGTCCCAACTAATAATCTAGAAAATGTTTAATAACAGTTACCTATTTAAGTTACATTTGAGTATACTTGAGTTTCAATTAGTTGTACGTGTTTTGTTTTACAATTATACTGTATTTTTCATACGAGCCAATTTGACAAAATATATATTAAATGTTTTACACAACAAAAATAACTTGGTAATATATGTACTGCTTCTTTCTTTTTTCTTTTAGAAACTTATTATGGACCACAACAATATTGAAGCTATACCAGAGGGAATTTTTTCCTGTGCTAAAAATTTGATCTTACTAAATTTGGGATTTAATAACCTAAATCACCTAAGTGGAAAAGGTTTGTTAACAAAAAAACAGTTAACTTCACTTAATAAATAAAAAATAAATAAATGATGAGTTTAATAATATTAACATCGGTGGGGTAACTAATTACGCCAGGCGACTGGTGTTTAGTTGGTAAAACTTACAATTTTCTTGATTATTATTTGTGAGTCCACGACATCTTCAAATTAAATGTTTCGAACCTGTTTACATTATATTTTCTGAATTTCTCATTTTTTAATAGTTTTACTACGGTCTCAGAAATTAGTAACGTTAACAAAGGGTGGGGTAATATATTACCCCCAATTTCTAACTAGTATTTATGCTTGCAGAATTTCAAAAATCCATGAATTTTATTACCTATTTTACTGTAGATAATAATCGATTGTTATTGGAGTGTTACAGTTACTTTGCTTCGATAATAATTAGGACAATAATTCAAATTTGTGTAGGCAGATAGCGTATGTTCGCTATGATTAGACGGTCCTGAATTGACAAGCAGAGATAGTTTGTGACAGAATAACTGCTTATACTTAGAGAGAAAGAAGACAGTTACTTACGCTAATAATTTAAAAATATTCAGCTAACAAATTAAAAAATACTTCTTATCTATGTTATCACAGTAACGTATAAATAAACATTTATCTTTGCAATATTGAATTAATTCAATTGTATATTACCCCATGCGTACTTAATGTTACATTATTCTAATGTTAAAAGGTTAGTAAAAATATATACAAATGTATTTCACAAATAAATTTTAATAGACAGATTAAAAATATTGCAATAAAAAAGTTTTACTTTTTAGTACTACTATAGTAGTATACTTCATTATTACGTTTAATTTCTTATTTTATTGTGACTTTTATGTAGATTTCATTGATCTTGGAAATCTGGTGGAACTTTATCTCGACTCAAATCACTTATCAGTGCTTCCTCCGGAAATAATTCATTTGAAAAATTTAGAAATTCTGGAACTGAGCAGTAACAAATTAAAAGTATGTTCTGAGTTGCTTATGGGTTGTGTACATATATATAATGTTAATGAATATACTCTAATATATTTGAAATTAATCTACTTTTAATAACAGACTAATTTAAAGTTTAATTTATTTCTTGTAAAAGTAGTAAGTTCATTCGTCCCCAAATAACTAAATAACTGGATTTTTAATTCTTGAGGTCAACAAATTATGTTGAGATGTACATAAATCAGAAGTTCATATTATAATATAAACATAATATGTAAATTGAATTTATATGGACTAAAAATGTTGTATTGACTGATTGTCGATTTGACAATTATTGTGTCTGCTGTCAAATTTGCGTCGTTCTAATAGAGCATTCTATACATTTCGCATAAATGTAGTGAGGCGAAAATTGCTATCACGGCTCTATAATGCTTTCTTTTTATGGAATGGAAGTGTACAAAACCAAAAATTAATTGTTTAATTAATGATTTTATTTGGAGATATTTCTTATGCACTGTCTACTTATTTTAAGCTGAAGAGATATTTTTTTAAGTAGGTTTCAATTTTAGATGTCCACGGGAGAATTAATGTTTGCTCCAATAGGTTAAATAGTCCATAATTTGTTAAGTGATGAAAGATTATTATAAATAGTTGTGTGTCTACACGACTCGGACAAAATTATGTTTCAAGAGTAAAATATAAAAAAATATTTTGATATTAAAAGTTTATTTTGTGTTATTATTTTATTATATTGTTTTTGTAGTAGAATCAACTGTCATAATTATTATTATGTTATTATAAGATGTTTATTTCATATATATGTATAAGCCATGATAAAACTAAAAATAGAAGCGAATACTTTGGAAACCACCTGAACTCGAATCTCCTTGTCTTTCTTTCACAACAGAGCATTCCCGCGGAAATTGGGTCTCTGAAGAAGCTCTGGAAACTGGATCTCGAGTTTAACTCGCTTGAGTCGTTGCCGGATGAGATTGGGCTTTTGAAGGAGCTGAGGACCCTCATTGTCAATTCCAATAAGATCAAAGAACTTCCCAGGACAATTGGGTATGTCAAACTTCAGTGTATCATGTTTCCTATTTTTTTAAGAATTGGAAAATTATTAAAAATAGTTCAATGACTTCCTTCATTTTTTTATTAAGCATTATTTCTTTTCTTTATTATGATTAAGTCAATATTATGCATAGACTGTAAATATACCAACTAAATACACAGAAACTAATATTATTATAAACCTCAAATTTGACTCACCGGTAGCATTTTGATTGCAAATGAAAAATTATGGAAGAATTCTAGAAATTCTTCTATTAGCGGTTGAGACAAAGTATTTCTTTTTATCTTTTATGATGGCAATAATTTTAATATTGACAATAATATATTGTGTATCCTTATACATATTTATTATCTATGATTAAATAAAAAATAAACATTAACAAATCAATTTTATTACTTCCAATATTTTTCCAGATTTTTTAAATAATCTTATATAGATACGCAATTGTTTTGTAAATAATTTTGTATCTGTAATATTACTGTCTTATTAAGAAATATATTATATATTAGTCGCTACTTATTTTTTACGTTATCTTTTTTATCGGTATTTAGCGTAATCTTTTAAAATATTTTTTATTTAGTTTTGTAAATGATATTTAATATTTTATTTTATTAAATTAAATTAAAACCACAAATTTATATTGTTATGCAAAGGTTGTTGTCATAACTAATATAAATTAAAACATCATTAATATTTTCTCTGCATTTTAATACAATTTTTTCTGAAATTTATTTACATTAAATCATAGATAAAATATTCAACTTTTTAAAGGAAACTAAGAAAAGAGGAAACTATATTACTCTCAATAATACTCACAGCCACATAGGTTACATAAGAACTTTCTAAGTTGTTTTCAGCAATTTTTGTAAACTGATAAAGAGCTTTCTAAGTTGTCATCGATAGCTGATGACCTATAGGCTGTGAGTATTATTAATATATTCTATGTACTACTGCCATGTATGTTAGTATTATATAACTTTCATTATCTTAATTGCAAACTTAGAAATGAATCACTCAGGTGTAGGATTTCATGTCTGAACTATAATATAAAAAACATGTTTGTGTTTAAGCATTAAATTGTGTCATGGTAACTATTGCACGACTACTTGTGTATTTATTTTTTAAGAGTATAGTGAGTAAAATGGGTACCTAAAATATATTATGGATATGTGGCTTTAAAATGGCTGCGAAATTGTATTATGACGCCATAAATCAGTTTATATGTAAGTATATTATTTTTCAATTTTATTAGTTTACTATTACAGTCTAATAAACAAGTTCAGATAAAGTAATAGCATTTATAGAAACTAATAATTATTAGTACTATATTGTATCTATTTTATATATATTTATGTTTACTCAGTTATCTGAAGAATCTGCAAAAGCTACAGATCAGCGATAATGACTTACGGAAAGTTCCTCGTGAAATTGGTGAGTTTGAACTGAATTGCAGGAAAATTAAAGACATTTTTGCAATATTCATATTTATGCTTTTAATTAGATAGAATTTATACAACTGAAAAACTTGATAATTATTAAATTATTATTGTTTACATATATAGTAGGATTTGAATGTCCATTCGTTTTCCGTAATATGATTAAATATGATTATTAATTTTGATGTTAATTTGGAATGCTTAATTTTAATTTATATTTATAAAGCAATCATGCTTTGCCAAAATACATTATATAGTGATAGACATAAAGTTCCATCGATTTTAAATTAATATGTTAACTCGGTCATTACAGAAACATGTCATTAGACAGATCAATAATGGCTATAAACTAAACTTGTATTAACCTTTTCCAAATTCATATTACCTCTTATATTGCTTATATCTCTCAAGAGATTTGCATTATTACTTTTTAAAAGAAATCAGAATTGTTAACGTTTAATAAGAACATGTCCGCTAAAATTTGACTTCTAATATTTATCTTGTATATTTCATAATACATACTAAATTATATATTTTATAGTAAATATGGAGCAATAAATGCATTATACTCGTAATATACCTAATATATTCATATTATAATTCGTTTTTCTCATACATAATTTTCAAAATTTACTATATGTAGTTTAATTGGTTTATAAAACTATTTGAGCTATTTTTGAATTGATAAAATGTTGTCTAAATCTGCCTTCCACGTGAGCACAGTGGATATACGCGACGATAATGAATTCATTTTTAAAAGCTACAAAACGTCATTGTAGATAAACTATGACGAACTATTGTACCTATAGTTCGTTGACAAAACAAATATCACTAAAAATAATGTTCTATATAAATCCTTTGCTATCGTATTTTCTAGTGATCTTTTCTTATCTACTTCTACGCTCAAAAGTCTTGCTTAGATATTAATTTTGGCAAAAAAGACAGTCTCTGGTTTCTTTCTGTTTTTTGTTATACTGTTATGCTTTCCTGGTTGTTAAAATATGAATAAAAATTAGGAAATTGGATATAAACTATAAAATACGGCTATTTCCGTTTTTTGTATTTTAAAGCTATTTTTTCTCATAGTAAACAATTCGTAAATAAAATCAGTCACTTAATTTTTCATTGCAAAAAGTGTACACAATATTTTTAAGGAGTTTTTGACTGTGATATTATTTCTAAATTAAATGGAATAAATGTGTTTGTTTTTATTGAAGTAGGGATTGTTAATTCATTCCAACATCTCATTATAGGTCGTTTGCAAGAGGTGACCGAGATCTACATGAAAGACAACCCAAACCTGCATCAGATCCCTCTTGAGATCGGTTGCATGAAGAATTTGGCCATCCTCGCTCTTGAGAACTGTCCTCTGTCAGACCTGCCGATAGAGGTTGTGGCGGGGGGACCTTATCTCATTGTTCGAGTGAGCTGCTTTCTATTTCCTCTGGTTTGTTGCACAAATATATAAGTATAATAGAGGAGACGGAGAAGGTTAAAATTATGGAAATTTATATTACAGATTGAGACAATATCTGAAGTTTGATAACTACTCTATATTTGTTTTGATATTTTGTATAATTAGTTTACAATTCTTAAATGTTAAGATCAAAATTATCTTCATTGGCAAGTTCTTTTGTCTAATAAAATGTATAAGTTTGGTATTCATACCGGTATACTTTTATATGTTAGAATAGATAAACTGTACATCCTATTATGAATAGATTATAATATTTAAGGATGTAAAATACATATCTATAAATTAGCACTATATGTTGTATTTCTCCAAGCGTTTTGAGAGTTTACAAAATTTCCTATTTAACATCAAACTGAATTTGGTGTAATGTGAATGCCATTACATGTCGTGGCAGTGATAGATTTTTCAATTTTGTTTTCATTAACGGTTGTTTATTCTTACTATTTCTAATTTATTAATGCCGGATGAACAGAATTCAATATGTTGTCACAGCAACCCACAGATAGCAAGGGATTCATTTCCGCTTAACTTATGCAGTGGTAATAAGACCATTTCGTCACATTCTGTGCACACCATTTATTAGTGTGCAATTACGATAGTATTTAGAAACCTTGTTTTGTAAAAACGATTAATTGAAATTGAAGAAAAAGAACAAAATTTAAAGGAGAATAGGTCTAAAATCTATATTTAAGATAATATGCAATATGTGAAAAAATAGAGATACATTCTTGGTGCTAATTTACAAGATGTAGAGTTGTGGATATTCAATGACACATTTAATATGTACTTAATGCACGAAGACCATAGACTATTGAGATTAATAGTTGTAGATTTTAGTGGATTAAATGTATGAATTTGGAGACAAGCGAAGCTGCAATGTGTCGCTAGTGTGATAAATGTACACATTATTGATATTAAGATAATATGTACATCAAAATAGAAATGAACGCATCACGAATAAAATCTAAAGAGTTTCATTGTCAGAAATGGACCACTCATCTAAAAAGACAATTGTAGTTTCTTTAGTAAAATTAAGAAAATAATTACAATTAAAATTAAACTTCTTAATTCTTTTCATTTTACAATATTTGAAAATTGTTCCATATATCCTTGCTACTTAATCATATTTTTCTGTTTTTGTATTTCAAAAAAGTATCTGTTACTATTTAATAATATAGTTAAATTTTTAATTATCTTAAGCTAAATTAAAAACCGTAGTCAAATGTATTATAGTTTTGTAGACATTGTATTTATAGTCCAAACGTAATAAATTTGTCTCATTTATTCACATAAAATCGTTAGTTTATGAATATCGTTATGAATACGTTATCAGTTTTGCTTTTTGCATCAACAATACCTAACTAACTAATATTTCTATGAATTTACCTTTCCACCTCTTTCACTCATTCATAGTATCTTCGACTGGTTCGTGAAGAAATTCGGTTCGAGCTTCAGAGTCAGCAGAGGCTCTCTTCCTCCAAACCTCTCTCCTCGCCTACCTCCCCTCCACCAACGCTCTGTACTCCTGCTGAAGGACAACAACAGGACTACAACGGCAGCCACAACAATAACAATATTACAATGACATCATCGACACCGGCGACTGAGAAAGTAGCGGAGAACAGTGAACTTTAATTGACTCTTAACATAAGCAAAGACATTTCCAAGGCCATATTTCGCCAAGTAAAATGCGTCAATAATTTAAAAAATGAATTATTGTAATGTTTCATTATATGACGTAATTTTATTGTCAACTTAGTTTATAGTTGTGAAAATTTTTGTTAGTAATTAGGAGCCTAATTTGAATTTACCTAGATTTATATAACCTTTAAATTTATAGATTTTGTTAATGACAATTTTTGAAGTTTGTGATAGAACTTGGCACTACTGTAAATGTTATTTGTGTTTATTTATTGACTAATCAGTGGAACCAATTGATGCCCAAATAATCTAAAGTCAAATAAATGACCAATATAAGATTACATCAAATAGTAAACAATGAAAAATATGATTGGATTATTTTCTGGTATATCGAATCTTCAAAATTAAACTAATTTGACAGCACGTAAATCTCCCATATATGTACCTATATTTTGTATATAAACCCGATGGAATTAATTTAAGCTGCAAACTTTTGTGGGACTTCCTTCAGAAAGCAGTTAATTTAATTCCATTCTAATATAACCTTGAAGTAGAACTTCCCTTTGTAATAAGGATAATAATTACTTTTTATTTAAAACTTGTTATTGGGAATTTCTATAACTCTCTTCACTTAATGTGTGATTTCCAAGTTTTGAAGGTTGTTTTTAGTAAGGTGCGTTGTATATTTATACTTTTTTGTTATTCGTACTTTTATGTCTTTTAAGAATTTAAAAATTATCCGGTGGATAAAATTAAAAATGAATAATATAGTGTGTACTGTATTTATGTATAAAAAAAAGTAACATCAATAAATATTTTGTATAAATGCTCTTATTTAGATATTAATATACATATAATCTAATCAAATATTTATAATATCTTGTTAAGCTATGAAGTAACCAATATTATATAAATTTCGTAAAATCAATTAAACGAATAAATTTTCAAAAATTTTCTTTGATTTTTTATTTATATTTATTTGTAAATTGCATTTTAAAATTCGATTCGAGTAAAATGTAAATTTTTAATTGAATTATTTTCAGTCTTTTTTAATCATTTAAATTTTAATCTTTATTGAAATTTATCTTCATACTATTTAATGTCGTTAAATATAATGTTACGATCTAAATAATTCATCTTAATATCATATTTATTAATGATCTTCACTTAATTTGCTAACATTTTGTTTTCTTTATCGGTTATAAATATTTCTGTATATATTTAAAATATACCTTTATTTGTTTTCTCAACTGACAGCATAAGCAAGCTTGTTTTAGAATAACCAGGAACATCTAATCAAATGCATCTATTTTTATATTAAAGTGTTATAGTATATAACCCGAATTTTAAAATTAAATGTTTGTTTGATTATTTAAATTTTACATAAAATTCAAAAATGAATTTTTATTGTTTTAGTCGAACAAATATTAAATATTAATATTTCCAATATTTCTTAAAAAAAGCTGGAAGTTTTGATGTTATGTTTGCACAAGATCTAATATAACAGGAAATTACACCTAAATATTAACTTTATATTAGCGTTTATAAATTTTTCAAGTTTTAATGATTTCCATATAGGGTTTATTTTAATCTGAAATATGCCCATACTTGTTAAGAAAAATCAATCATAAATGTATGATGTTTTCTAAATGATTAATGTGTTATTAATTATGACACTATGTACAATATTCTTACGATTTGTGTTGTTTTTAAGAATACGTTAAAATTAATACTATTTATATTAAGTATTATCTTGCATTGCATAGTCATAATTCAATTTTGTGACTAAAAATGTTATATTCTATATTTATTCAGTTCCTTTTATAAATAATATTTTCAAGTTACGTAATATTTGATGTTAACATGATGTACTTTTGATTTTTATAATGTATCTATAAGTATCCTAAGATATTATTTTTTATTTATAATTATTTCACCAAAATCATATTGATCGATACGAGTATATTTAATTATTTAAACTATATAACCCAATAACCTATTTTGTTTTGTTTATTGTACAGTTTATGTTTATTGAATTAATTTATCATTTGTAAATCGTAAAATTGTAAAATAGTATATTTTATGATAACTCACATAATATACATATTATGTAACCATTCATTTTTGAATTGTATATATAAAAACATTTATAATGATGAACCTATGTATTATTGATTTGCTATTGATATTTTGTATGTACATTTAACTAAACATTTCAAATTATATTTTCTGTTTTATATTCGTGTGATATATTGTGATTAAAAGTTTTATTAGAACCTATATACAAATATATACATGTATTTACACGTTCTATCAAACGTTCCTGCACTCCTAAAATAATAATGATAAAATTGTTTACTATATAAAAGTTATTTTTCAAATTTCATATCATTCGATAGCCTAGAATTTTTCTTAATCAAATATAATATATATTTAATGTTATGAATTAATTTTCTTGCAATGTTTACAATTTTAGACAAAAATTATTAAATAAAAAGTGAATAGATAAAATTTAGAATATTAAATAAAAATCTAATAATAGTATAATACAAAACAAAAGATGCAACATACATGCATGCACAAGCTCAAAAAATTACATTGAGCTTCACAAAAAATGATAAATATAGCTGCAAACAATGTTAGAATGTGTCACAAATATATATGTAAACGTTGATATTGAGTAAAGCTCCGACTATTTGTAATAAACGAGTCGAGGGGAGAATGCGTTGACCGTCTTGATCTAGACTGGGCAATAGACAGCCTCAAAATAGAGAAGATCTTTATCCAATACTTGCAGAAGTTTGGCACAACTTTTTTCAAGGACAAATTCGTCGTCTAATTCGGTTAATGCTGCATATACACAGCAATATACATAATTCAGTCAATAAAAAATATATTTTTAGTTCTTTTATTTCTATCGTTTACTATTTGGTTTTAGACGAAATTAAATTTATGATAGATAAATACATTATTTCAAAGCAATATTTTTTATATTAGCCAATATTTTGCACAAAATTCAATATATATATATTCATACCGATATTTTTTATTCTTAGACTATAAGTTAAACCTGGTAACGCTCGATAAAAGAGACCATTAAAATTAATCATTATTTTGTTCAAAGAGAAGAGATAGCAGTATATGGTTGACAGGATGTAAACAAAACATACAAACAAACGCGATAAAAAATAACGAGCGATCCGCAGTTAAGTAGGAAGTTAATTCTTCTTCAGACAATTCATAATATTATATAAAGAAGTGGGGGAATACATTTCATAACAGCAAAATACACATCCGAAACCAATACTTTTTAACCAAATGCATTTACTTATATGTGAATACTTTGAACTTTTTCTAACTGCATATTTAGATGTACCTATTGATTTTAATAATATTCTTAATTATAATAAAACTTAAATTAATCACACAACTATTATACCAACAAAAATTATATTTCTATAATATAAATAACACATAATTAAATTTATTGTCTAATGATTTATTTTTATAAATACGGAGCAATAATATTGATTTTGATTTTTTCATATTTTTTTAAATATCTTTAATTATTACAAATTTATTGCATCTTCCTTAGTTTGGTAAAATTAACTAATTTATTGTTAAAATTATTATTTGTTTAGTTTTAATAGCAATCACTTAATTTTTAGAAATTATTGAGGTCAATCTTAACATTAAAATATGTCTGAAATTAGAAAAAACTAATTATATTAAAATGACTAATAAAGTTAACAAAAGAAAGATTTATCTGAATAAACATTTTAAAGGAAATATCTACGGTGTAATAAATGATTTATACACATATAACGACAAAAATAAACCTTACGTATAAATACATTAGCAGTAAATAAAAATTGTAACTTGTTGCTAAGATATTTAAACAATTGAAATTTCGTGAACTGCTAAAAACTGCTAATTTTATAAAACTAAATTATATATATATAAACCATAATATTTACATTCGATAAAATAAGGTAATTTTTATAAAACTAAATTATATATATAAACCATAATATTTACCTTCAATAAAATACTTAACTATTACAGACAACCTTTCATCATTTGCAGAGGCCTGTATGGTATTTCATGCTTATTAACAATAATCATTACATCATATTTAACTAAAGACAGGGTTACCTACACTGTTGAGAGACATTTTTCGATTTTTAGGTATGATCTGTTGATGATTGCTAATGGCTGGCTTTCTAAATAAAAATAAAATGATGTGCTTTAGTAGTGTATTAAGTAGTGTTTTAACGAGTTAAAATATCCGATATTATATATATATATATATATTTATTAGAAACTATTACATTCAATATTTGAGAATATTTTTGAAACCGTGTAAGAATCAAAAGCGTACTTATTTACCTTTTAAGAGATTTGGTATACCATTTGGCTAGAGAATTTCTCATTAGTTTCAGTCTAGTATATTATTAGAATCTTACAGATTCTTACAGTATCTTATAGATTGGACCGAAGAAATTAATAATTTCTTGAACACTTGACTAGCGGCAAAGAATCAGCATGAGCCAATCTATTCCATGCAATGTTGCATTAATTTCGGATTTCCCACGAGATAATTTGGATATTTTTCGATGTCAAGTGTATATTTGTGAGATGCGTTATAACTATACTGAATATGTAAATTTACTAAATTGAAATGAATAATACAATAAAATGAGCGATAACGTTTGCCGTAATAGAAAATGTGTTGTTAAAGGAAAATAAATTTTGTATTTTTGTTTGATATTTATATACATATGTATATTAAGAACAAACAACTAAATATTCATTATGTATTCAAATATGTACTAAGTAAGTTTAATTTTATGTTTTGAATATATTCTAGATTGGTTGAAATGAATAAACCAACTTACCTTTGTATAAATAAATATTATTTTTTCATGATATTGATTTTGTAAAAACCATGATGACTAAATATCCATTATAATAAATTTTCAAGGGAAATGATTTGACGAAAATATAATAATAGCAAACTCGTAAATTAAAATTTCAAGAGCGTTAATTAGATTAAAAAAAATGATATATATTAGTTAATAGACTTTATGGCTTGATATTTATCTTTGATAATTAATGTTTGAAGTCGATATTTCTATTTTATCTCTTCCAATGAGGTATAGGTACTTCTGTGGTACTTATCATAAATCTACTAACTACATTTTAATGTGCTTTTATATGGCTTACTTGAAAAATTTGAAAAACAGTTTTAATGAAGTCTAACGTTTATGCGTTAATCAATCTGCAGTATGCTTTTAAGCCTTGTACAATGAATGTGCTGTTTAATAAATTCCAAATTAAAATATTTACAATTTTATTATAGATTCTACAAAGTGATGCCAAATTTAGTAATAATAATTACAAATAATTCATAACAAAAATATAGTTTGGATTAATATTTCTTAGTTTAACAAATGAAAAAGCCATTTCCTGGGTAACATGTTTTTTGTGTACTGCCTGTTATATATTATGCTGTTTCTTTATTATTATGTTCACTTTGCTCTGTATACGCGGTCTGATGATGGTTAATTATTAATACCGAAACATGTTACCCAGGAAATGGCTTTTTCATTTGTAAAAACTATATACAATATATTTAGACGTTGCATATTTTTTAACATTTCTAACACATAAGATGTTTGAATACTATTTTTGAAAATAAAGTAATAGTAATATTTGTAATTTCTGGCTAATATTAATACGTTATATTTCATACTACATCAAACTACCATGTACGTATATCTGATCATATATATTGTATGAAATGTTTAATACACTTTATCTACATTATAAATGACTATTTTGTTTTTATTCATTGAAATATTGCAAAAATAAATAATTTATTTTTATACTACTTACAGATGTATACGAAATTAGTAGTAAATAGTCAAATTTCTATACATAAATGTGTTTTAATAATGAATTGTAGTTATAAATTTTTAAATAATGCTAGTATGTGACTTATTTATAAATTAGAAAATGTGTGCATTATATTTCCAATATTTCACTTTAGGGAATACTCTTGGCTTTAGTCCACTATGGTGAGATAGTATGAAGTCCTTTATAAAGAAAATCCACAAAATATGCTTTAACGTAGTGTAAGTATGGTAGTGCTTTAACCGTACTGTTTGCAATTTAAACAAAAGATATTCTGCAGAATTTAAAATGTAATTTTCCATATAAAACTCACTTTTCTTCTCATCTGGCGCTGCCGGCATTGTATTGACAAAATAGGAGACACGTAGCCTATGTTCTAAAACAACAATTTCTTCTAAAATTTTCAGCGCCTTCTCAGCTTTTTTTTCGCTGTCAAAAGAAATAACCCCCAAACCTCGATGCTGCTTTTTTGATGACCCCTTTTTTGATAACAATGAAATGTTTGTGGCGGAGCATTCACTTGGAAGTAATCCAGAAATTGTATCCTGTATCAGAAAACAGATATTGTTTTAAATATTACAGTGATATTAACAAGCCACTAAAAGACTTACCTTATCCGCTTCAAAGGGAATGTTCATTATATAAAGTTTAGTTTTATCAACATTGCCTCCCAATAGTTTTGATGTAGTTGATAGGCCAGAAACATCCCCTTGAATACGCATCACAGACAATTTGCTCGATTTATACGTGGCATTCTGGCAAATGGACTGAAATTGACGAGCATCTGCCTCACTGGATACTTCCACAAGAGCAAATGGCCTGTCACACAATGTAAGCCCTTGGATTGGAATGCCGCGCTTAGAGAGAAAAGAACGTAATTCTTCTAATCTTACAGAAGAATCCAAATTTCCACATATCAAATGTACTCCATTTTTGGATTTAGTTGGTTTCTCATCTAAAAGTTAACATAAGTACAATCGTTATTTATTATAAAACTGACTTAAATATCTTTTTAACTTTACCTGCCGTATCCATTGCTTCATGCTTATCTTCTAAAAAAATCGATAAATAAATTTAAATTTTTCTATTAGAATTATAGGAAATAATTGGATAGTAACGAGCTTAATTAAAATGTAAAAAAATATTAAATATAACAAGCATTTGTAGCAATATATTAATGATTACTTCATAGCATGCGTGTATATATTGAAAATAATGAATAAATGGCATATCTCTTAAAAAGTCAGTAAATATTACCTGCTAAATGCAAAGAAGCAATGCCTGTAAACTTTGGTAGACCCAATTTATCAGATTTCACTTTCGATTCATTTAAAGAATTGGGTGTCCCGTTTTTTGCCGGCTTTCTGTTAATGGTAAATAATGAACTTTCTTTCTCATTATTATCAGTAGAATCGGATTCATTACCATCGCTACTAGAATCATTGTTAAATTTCACTTGTTTCTTCCCCAAAGAATCAACTATTTTTGTAGTTTGCTCTTGAGATTTAACATCCGCGTCACTATCGTCATCACTGCTGGATTCATATTTGCAATCTAAAAATAAACTTGCACCATTAAAAATCTAATTGAATATACATTACTATACATCACTCCTGGTAATGCAGATTACTACCATAATATAAAAACAAAAAGTCATAATTTATATTTCACCTATAATATAAACATACTACCTACACAATATATCATTTCTAGAATTATTGCTCACAACTAAATGTCTAGTTTTCAAAAATGGATTTGAAGAATATGAAACTAAACCGTACATAAATAAAATTCCAATTTAACCAAATATACTAAGTAAAAAAAACCAGATGGGGGGGGGATATTTGTAGCATATGGCATATACATTAAAACTTATTAAAATAAAAAATGTCAATATACCTACTGTAACTATATAATTAAAAATGTGTTTGCAGAATTTCAGATATAAACAGATCAATTAATCAAAACGTTAAAATCCGCCAAATTATTTATGCTCCGTTACTTTTATTTACCTTTGCACATCATGTGTCAAAAAACTCTTTATAAATTATAACAATTCAAAAAAAATTCAAAAAGAAAATAATTAATTTTTTAAGTTTAGTTATATTTAATTTAATCTATGTATAAAATATCAGATAGATAAGCACAAAGTAAAACAAATAATAATATATTAGATAGATAATTAATATTATTATCTATTTGATATAATTAATTAATTAAAACTAATAATAGCAATAACTAATTGCACTATAAATGTACATTAAATTTAAATCACCATAACAATAGTGTTTAACTGATATTGGGATTTATTTTACAAATTGAATATTAACTTGAGGTTTGTCTGTGATAAGATTTTAAGTATAAAGTTAAATTACGGATTACTATGATGTAATCATTTACTATTTGAAAACGCAATCTATTATCTTTTGTCCAACCTATTTATCTTCGTTTCTAATATTCTTATCTCACTTTTCCCCGACTTGAAAAGAAGGGACGAAATATATCGTGCTTACCTTTTTTGGGAACCATTTTTATTGGGGATTTTTTTGCTGCATTCTTTGCTTTGCCCTAAAAATAGGTTAAACAATTTAAAAATGATTAAAAAGCAAACATTTAATAAAAAGGAATATATGTAGGTAAAATACTACTGACAATATATATTTATTGTAAAATAAAATATCAAAAGGGTATGCAAATTAAATGCAAGTTTTCAAATCTATGTCTAAATAATAATGTGATAAATTGGATTGATTTAGTTATATTTAGATTTAGCTGCAAGTTATTGTCTCAGGAATAAGAAAATATTTCCCTGGCTATTCATTTATATACCTATATTGATTCATTGTGTAAGTATAAAACTAGTGTCTACTTTGTGAGTGAAATCAGTATAAATTCATTTACATACCTATATCAATTAATTGTGTATAAAACTAGCATCTACTTTAGGAGTGAAGTCAGTATAAATATTAATTATGACTGAATCACGAAAAGCATTTGATAATTACTTTGGAATCAAAAATACATCCACCTAAGCACCCATTATGTCTTCATCTAATTCTAAAAAAGAATATGATAAATACTATGATGCTGCTAAAAGAAAGCAAAAGTTTGTGCCAAAATGGACAACAACAATATACACATCAATCTCAACCGGTGGTTAAGAAAACATGTATTATACATTCTGTGTAAAAGCTGGAAAGTCGAATACATTTTCATCTGGTTGGATTTCATTTAAAATTGAAAGTCTTTAACTCCATGAATCTACTAAAGATCATCAACACTCTGCCAATTTTGTGAAAAATATTAACAAACCAGTAGAAAATACACCTGCTAGTAAAGCCCTCCTATCTCTGAATGATTCAAATTGCAACAATCTTGTAAGCCTCCTTCAAAATGCCCACTACGTTGCTAAGATGGGTCAGCCATTCATGGATTTTGTTGTTTTAAATCAAATTAATGAAGTAAAAGGCCTCTCATGTGGTATCCAATAAACACAAATGACAAAGTAGCATCAACATTCATTAATGCTATTGCCCAAGTTGAGCTTGACAAAATCATTTCTAAACTCCAACAATGTCTAAGTTAAAGAGTAATGTTAGATGAGGCTACAGATTCCAGAAGAGTTGAGGAACTAATCATCTATATTTGCTTCTGCACTTTGTCACTGGTACCAGAGAAACACTTGTTAAGTTTCGGGAGCATCTTTGGTCCTCTAAATGCTGCAAACCTTTTTATTGTTATTGTCAAATCTCTGCAGAAGGACGCCAAGCTTGGTGAAGAGTGGGCTGAAAGACTATGTGGATATACCAGTGATGGTGCAGCGGTGTTACAAGGAAACAAAACTGGTGTAAGAATCCTACTTTCTGAAGTACAGCCTCAACTATTATCCATTCACTGCATGGCTTACCATCTTGAGCTGTCTATCAAAGATGCTGCTAGATCGGTAAATTATCAATAAAAAATTGATGAGACATTACTTGCTTTGTATCTGTTTTATCACAATAGTCCAACTTTATGTTCTGAGCTCAGAGGTTGCTGCTGATCTGAAAGTCAAACTACTTATCCCTACTCATGATGGAGGTACTTGCTGGGTAGCTCATATTCATTATTTGAGCACTCACCAATTTTCTTGGTAGCTATGAAGCCATCATCAAACACCTGACTATGATTACCAGTGGTCTTTCTTGTAATATGAAAGACAAGGCAACTGGTCTTCAATGGAAACTGGTAACCAAACTATTTGTCAGCTATTCTCATCACTTACTGGATGTTCTTGGAACACTTTCCATCTTCAGCTTGCAAACACAGAATGAAAGTCTTAACATTGGTCTACTACGCACAAAGGAACAACTTCAGAAATATCTTCCTACAAGGGCCCAAATTACAGCTCATTTATAACAAAAGACAACAATCAATTCAAAGGCATTGAGCTCGTTGGGCCATAGAACAACCTGTCTAAGCCCGACTGGTTGGGGGAATCCTTACAGCTATTGACAACAGGCTTTGTGATGACAACAACAAACTTCTTATGGCAGTTTGAAAGATGGAATTCTCCCACTGGACTGCTGCAGCCCACTGGTGGAAGCATCTTCTGGAAGGTGTGTTCCCTCCCAATACATGTTGTTCTTTGCTTGCTTGCTCTCCCCCTTTTTCCATCCACTTCTCCACTCACCCCTGTATTGACACCCCCTGCTTTTCCTCTCTTCTCTTCCCAACTATATGCTTGCTGTGTGTTCCCTCCCCCAATCCCTGCTTCTGGGTCAGAACTTATTTCTGCATCAGATTCAGCTTCTACTTTGAGTCGAGGGCATTGAGTCCAATCCTGGTCTTTTCCCCAGTGATGTCTGTTCTAGCAAGGTTGGAAGAGGGTATTTGACTTGCTGATATAACCAACATTACTGTGGCCTGTCCATTGCCAGCCTCAACCACCATCACCAATCTCACTCTTGGGTCTGTCCACCATGCCTCTTAACCCTGCATGTGCATTCTCTTCTAACCCTTTTGATATCCACTTCTGAGGCGCCCTCTTCAATGCCACTCTTTCTGTTTGGGTTCTACCATTAGGAAGACCTCCAAGGATACTCATGCCACCCCTCTGGCATCACCAATGCTGCAGCAGCATCTTAATAACCACACTAAACTGTCTCTGTCAATCAAATGACACCTGGAAATGCCTTCCATGTTTTCTGCCACTAACTGTGCCAATGCACCCATCACCTCCTCTGCCCCATTATCCTAGTTGAATATAAAAACATATATATCATAAGCCAGCAGCCAGTCATCATCTAATTAAAGTGATTGAAATTTGAAATAATAATTTTCCTATTCACTATTGGTATGATGTTGTATATATTCATCAATATAAATACTTAAATGGTACTTTTAATGGTAAATTTGTACCATTGGTTAATCAATGGTTTAATAATTGCCAATGGTATGTACAGTTTGGCAACAGTGTGCAATAAATGTACTATTATTTTAAGTATAATTAACTTTAATCTGGAAATAATAAATTGGTTCTAAGAATTAATATATTCAAATATACTGGGTGCTTCAAAAATATCTTAACACATTTACTGCTTGCAACGTTTCAAAAATTATGTTTTTTATTTGGCAAAAAAACAAGTTTTGTTTAATCGGTTTAAATAATTGTATATTTACTAATGAGCTTGTTTCAATTTTGCATGTTTTTTATGTTTATAATATTTCAACTGTTTTGTGTGTGACCATTAATTTTGACCAATTGCATCATTTTCAAGGTATGTATATCGAAATGGGTTTCTATTTATCTAATTTCAAAGTAAAATTAAAAAGCATTATTATTAATCAAATAAAACTGTTTTAAAATTAATGTTGCATTAATGCAACCCCTATGCATAATGTATGCATAATACAAAATATATTTATTCTGATGTTTTAAGTTTATTTATATATACATAATATTACATAATTTAGTTTGTTTTCGAAAAAAATCAGTGAAACTACACAAATCAATGAAAATACACTCACTACCCATTAGTAGAATGTAAAAGGGATAAACATTAAGGCGGAGAAAACTTGATTTTGTGTTTCACGTCATTTATAAATAAAAGTCATGCGAGCAGGCACTTGCATTTAAAAATAAAAATACCCAAATTTAGAAATTCAATAAAATGGTGTAAAAATTAAAATTCCCTCACAATATTTCTAAGAAAGTAATGTGAGCGGGCTTATTATAACAATAAAAAAATTAAAAATTAAATGGCACTCTATGAATCCTGCCTACATAAAAGTCATGCACGTGGGCGCTTACATATAGAAATTGAAATAACATATTAATAGCCTTTGTCGGAATTATTATAACTAGTTATGCAATAGTAGTCGTATGTATTTTAGGAGCCATCGACAAACTACTTTCGAAATTCTTAGCGGACTTTGGCTGTAAGGAGGGTGAGGAGGTTTGAGAAAATCTTTTTGTATAAGTAAATAAATTAATGTGAACATTTTAGTACTATAGAAAAAGTGTTATTAACCCTTCGTGGCCAAAAACTTTTTTACCATGTGGTTGCCGGAAATGGGGTAAAAAAGAATTCCCAAGCTATTTTTATTAGTCAATATATATTTTGATTATTTTTTCA